>JANJGK010000015.1:51091200-51103020 GCA_039081455.1 Macrobrachium rosenbergii
GGTAATGACAATCGGCCTATAACTTGTCTTAAGCAAGGGGGAATTCCCTAGGCCTATAATTCTTCTCAGTCAAAGTTCATTACACAACAGATAAAATTGTACACTATCAATGCTCAACATGAGTGAGTTTACGCCAAGGTCATGACTGTAGGCCTATGACTTGTCTTAGGTAAGGGAGAATTCACTAGGAGTATATTTATTTGTAGGCATATTTCAATAAGCGAGAGATAAAAATAAACAACAGCAGTGCTCAAAAAGAGTGAGTTTATGCCAAGGAAATGATTATAGGCCTATAACTTGTCTCAAGCAAGGGCGACGTTTCACTAGGCCTAGAATTCTTCCCAGTAAATGCTCAACAAGAGTAATTCTACAGCGAGGTAATGACTGTACGCCTATTACTCGTCTCAAGCAATGGGGAATTCCATAGGCCTATAATTCTTCTTAGTTAAATTTCAGTAGTCAAGAGCTAAAAATATGCACCACCAAAGCTCAACAACTGCGTTTATGCCAAGGTAATGGCTAGGCCTATGACTTATGTTAAGCAAAGGGGAATTCACTAGGCCTATATTCTTCCTAGTCAATACTCAACCAGAGTAAGTTTACGCCAAGGTAATGACTATAGGCCTATTGCTTGTCTAGCAAGGGAGACCTTTCACTAGGCCTATAATTCTTCCTAGGCAAATTTCTATATGCTAAACAAGAGTGAGTTTACGCCAAGGTAATGACTATAGACTATTGCTTTTCTTAAGCAAGGGCGACCTTTCACTAGGCCTATAATTCTTCTCAGTCAAATTTCAATAGGAGACAGATAAAAATAAACAACATCAATGCCCCGGGCATTAATCTCCATGCGTCGATATCATACATTCCAACGGCAATTTTACTTGTTATGACCAATACACACAAAATTACCACAGACCCACAAAACACGCAGGAATTCCCAGCCAAAAGAGTCGCTCTGGGGCGCCCCATAAACCCCGCCATTCCCGCCCGTACGCCCCTCGATCTTTAGACTCATAGTCACTCTCCCAGATGGCGAGGGGGCTTACGCCCCCCTTCCCGCGGGCTCTTGAAAAATGAAGAACAACAATAAATCTGGGAGGAACTGGCAAATAAAATGTAAATGAGAGACGCTCAATCTGGGTGAATTTATCGCCGGCCATTACCCCAACTGTGTCAATGGCCCTTTTTCTTTTCTGGGGGGCGTCTCTCTCTCTCTCTCTCTCTCTCGCTATCTCTCTCTCTCTCTCTTCTTTTCTTTTGGATTCCTTTTATCCTTTTCTTCTTCTTCTTCTTCTTCTTCTTCTTCTTCTTCTTCTTCTTCTTCTTCTTTTTTGCATTAGTTTTATTCTTCTTTTTTTGGCTTCTTCTTCTTACTCTTCTTCTCTCTCTCTCTCTCTCTCTCTCTCTCTCTCAATCTTATCTTCTGTCTTTTTTTGGATTCGTATTCTCCTTTTCTTCTTCTTCTTCTTTTCTTCTTCTTCTTCTTCCTCTTCTTTTGCCCTCGGCTAACGACGTTTCATTCTTTCACTTTTTAACTCTTGCTTAAATTCTTTGTTTGTTTGTTTGTTTGTAGGCTGAATATTTCTTCTCCGTCTTGGAGTTTGGTCTCTTCTTTCGTTCGTTTTCTTTGTTCTGTTGGAGGGATTGTCGGGATTTAATTAATGTTTGTCTAAGATCACCCTGAATATATATATATATATATATATATATATATATATATATATATATATATATATATATAAATATAAATATAAATATAAATATAAATATAAATATAAATATAAATATAAATATATATATATATATATATATATATATATATATATATATATATATATATATATATATATATATATATATATATACATTATATATTATATACAGAGAGAGAGAGAGAAGAGAGAGAGAGAGAGAGAGAGAGAGAGAGAGAGAGAGAGAGAGAGAGAGAGAGAGAGAATGAAGACTTCCTCGCCCACGTCCGAAGTTTTAATGGTCTTTAAATTCGTCTGTCTCTTCTCTACTCCATACTTTTCACTTCACTCTAATGTCTTTTCCGTTTCTTTCTGAATGATTCTCTCTTCGCCTCCTTCCTTTCATCTTTGGCTCTATAATATCAAGTCTGGCTCTGAATATACTATGGCTGATATATCGTCTTTGTTAAATTTTAAGTCAAAATGAAACATTTCATTTGTTTTAGTGACGCATTTGCACTGGTGATAAAATGAATTTCTCTAAGTCAATATCAAGCTACGTGAAAAATGACATTTTTATTTATTCATTAATTTGTTATTTTATCTGATTTTCTAATAACCTTCTGTATTTTCCATTACCTTCTGTTACTTCTTTCGAATGACCGCCATATTCTTTGGGGGCTGAAATTTCAAGTCAGTGGCTCCCCTTTGGTGGGCTTGTTTCATATGAATAGGGTTCATCTTCTGAATAATAATAATAATAATAATAATAATAATAATAATAATAATAATAATAATAATAATAATAATAATAATAATAATACAACGTAAAACAGATTCTAAAAAACTACACTGCAATGTTGAAACGCACTTGCCGAAGCATTGTTAGGAACTGACTAACAAGCAATAATGTTGGAAATGTTGTCAGTGCCAACAATGATGGAAATGTCGTCAGTGTCAACAATGTTGGAAATGTCGCCAGTGTCAACAATGATGGAAATGTTGTCAGTGCCAACAATGTTGGAAATGTCGTCAGTGCCAACAATGTTGGAAATGTCGCCAGTGCCAACAATGTTGGAAGTGTCGTCAGTGCCAACAATGTTGGAAATGTTGCCAGTGCCAACAATGTTGGAAGTGTCGTCAGTGCCAACAATGTTGGAAATGTCGTCAGTGCCAACAATGTTGGAAATGTCGCCAGTGCCAACAATGTTGGAAGTGTCGTCAGTGCCAACAATGTTGGAAATGTCGCCAGTGCCAACAATGTTGGAAATGTCCCCAGTGCCAACAATAATGGAAATGCTGTCAGTGCCAACAACGTTGGAAATGTTGTCAGTGCAAACAATGTTGGAAATGTCGTCAGTGCCAACAATGTTGGAAATGTCGTCAGTGCCAACGATGTTGGAAATGTTGTCCGTGCCATCGTCATAGAGTTAAAATCAACATCCCGTTAACATAATTTTCAGTCAAGTAATTGCGGGTGGATTGTCATTTATCTGATCCAGTATAAAGATGAAATAACAACCCAATATATATATATATATATATATATATATATATATATATATATATAATATATATATATATTATATACATATATATAATATATATATATATATATATATATATAATATATATATATATATATATATATTATATATATATATATATATATACGAGGGTAAGTCAAAAAGTTCCAGGAAAAATTCAATATAGTCTTTATTTAAGGAAATTCAAACATCATTTTTCTACATATCTACCATCTAACTCTATACACTTTTCAAGGCGCTGTTTCCACCTCTGCAACCCTTCTTTGTAGAAATTTGGGGCCTTTCTATTAAACCATGTTGAAACTTCATGTTTAGCAGCATCCAAAGATTCAAACCGGACTCCTCTTAAGTGTTCCTTGAGTTTTGGGAACAGGAAAAAAATCTGAAGGAGCAAGATCAGGACCTATAAGGAGGATGTGGAAGAGTTTCCCACCTAAATTTCCGTAGGACTTCTCTTGCAACCCTTGATGAATGTGCTGGAGCGTTATCATGATGGAACAAAATTCTGCGGTGCAACTTTCCTCGACGTTTTTTTAGCCAATGCAGCCTTCAGTTTTTGCAAAACACCTTTGTAGTAGTTCCCGGTGATTGTTTTTTGTCCTTCAAGGAAATCAATCAAAATCACTCTTTTGGAGTCCCAAAACACTGTTGCCATAACCTTCTGGGCAGATCTCGCCACTTTGAACTTCACTGGTGCAGCTGATCCTCTTGGTAACCATTGCTTTGATTGAATTTTACTTTCTGGGTCATATTGATGGATCCAAGTTTCATCTCCAGTAACAATCCGGTCAAAAAACTCTGATTCATTTGATTCAATCTTCATTAAAACTGCAAGAGAAAGTTCAGCTCTTTGATGCAGTTGGTCTTCGCGCAACGCTTTTGGGACCCAACGTGCTGAAAGTTTACCCAAACCAAGATTTTCATTTAAAATTGAAAATGTGGAACCATGGGGACGATCCCAGTTTCATTAGCTATCATATCGATAGTAATCCGACGATCTTCATCCACTAGATTCTGCACCAAAGCCACAATTCTTTCATTTTTTGCAGTCGATGGTCTTCCCTCTCTTGGGTTGTCTTTGAGGTCCTCCCGACCATCCTTAAATCGCTTTATCCAATCATAAACAACTGATTTAGATGGAGAAGAATCTCCATAAACTTGTTGCAAAGCTTCAATAATTTTTCCTGGTTTCCAATCAAGCTTGGTCAGGAACTTGATGTTAGCTCTCATCTCAAAATTTTTATTTTCCATGGGTTCAAGAAGTTACTTTTCTGAAGCAGATGTTAACACCACGGTAGCAAGAGGATGACTGAGGTAACAAGTCTATATGATCACTACATCACAGATAATTGTTTACCAAGTATTTGGGTTGTTTCATTCCTGTGTAAATACATCATTCAACAATTTTTCCTGGAAACTGTTTGACTTACCCTCGTATATATATATATATATATATATATATATATATATATATATATATATATATATATATATATATATATATATAAGAGTGAGAGAGAGAGAGAGAGAGAGAGAGAGAGAGAGAGAGAGATGAGAGATGAGAGAGAGAGAGAGAGAGAGAGAGAGAGAGCTACAAGGGAAAAAAATAAATCTTTCCACCTTCGAATTTTGTTGTAATTTCCTCTTCCTTTTCAGGAAAGGAAAAAGAAAAGGAAGTTTATCCACGTTCCAATCTCCCCTTTTCTCCAAACCTAATTTATTTACATATTCCTTAACGACAGAGAGAGAGAGAGAGAGAGAGAGAGAGAGAGAAGAGAGAAGAGAGAGAGAGAGAGAAGAGAGAGAGAGAGAGAGAGAGCTGCTGTCAGAATAACTGACACAGTCACAGTCATGTTTTCGAAAGAAAGCACCTAACGGGGAATTAAATATGATAAGACCAGACGTTCCTACTCTAACTGAGATTCGAACCTATGCCTTTGCGTTCGTCTACGAGTGACAGTGACTTTGTGCACTCAGCCGTCAAGAGCGATATCATCAGCTGCATACTCAGTTGTACATATTCCTGTACATATTCAAATTGGTATCAAGATTCTTAATTAGTTCATCTCCACAATGATAACTCCGTTGTGGGAGTAAATGCCTTCACCGGACCTCACATGGAACACTGACGGGCAATTTTAAAGGGCGTTTGCTAGCTTCCTTAAGCTCATAGGTGCAACCATTCTTTGGCCTTTTACTTTACCTCCTCTCCCGCTTCCGTCCTTCAAACTTGCTGTCCAACCTCTCTAACTATTACTTTTCTCTCATTTCCAACTTTACATCTTTGTATTTCGTCTCCTTTATTTCCTGGGTCTATTTATTTCGCTGTCCAACCACTTCAACTCCTGCTTGGCTGGACAGCCTGAATAATAATAATAATAATAATAATAATAATAATAATAATAATAATAATAATAATAATAATAATGATAATAATAATAATATACTTACAGTAGCATGGTTTCTTAACATGGAGAAACAAATCCACAGTTGTTTATCTATATAAATATATATAAAAATACAGCTTTATTTTTTCAAATGTTTGTACAGAAACATAACTGGATTTGTTCCTCTAATAATAATAATAATAATAATAATAATAATAATAATAATAATAATAATAATAATAATAATAATAATAATAGCAACACTCATTCCTGGCATTCAATTCCCGTTTAGCAAATTTCCATTCCGGAATATTCCAGTAATAATAATAATAATAATAATAATAATAATATAATAATAACAACAACAACAACAACACTGATTCCTGGCATCAATTCCCGTTTTGGAAAATGTCCATTCCGGAATATTCCAATAATAATAATAATAATAATAATAATAATAAATAATAGCTACATTGATTCCTGGCAATCAATTCCCGTTTGGCAAATGTCCCGTTCCGGAATATCCTAATAATAATAATAATAATAATAATAATAATAATAATAATAATAATAATAATAATAATAATAACACTGATTCCTGGCATCAATTCCCGTTTAGCAAATGTCCATTCCGGAATATTCCAATAATAATAATAATAATAATAATAATAATAATAATAATAATAATAATAATAATAATAATAATACACTTAACGATAAATAATAGCAACACTGATTCCTGGCATCAATTCCCGGTTAGCAAATGTCCATTCAGGAACATTCCAGGAAACGAAGGCTCCCGAGCGGAGTGATTTAATAACACCAAGGACTGTAACAGAACCTCCTCACGTCCCTCATCAGGAGAATCGACAATCAAGCCCTCGAGGACTTTTTTTTTCTCCCCCTTCGGAGGATGGTAAAATATATAAGAGGGGGAAAACGGCATCCAGCGTTTTGTGACGGTTTCAAGTTTCCCCTCTTTCCCCTCACTCTCTCTCTCTCTCTTTCTCTCTCTCTCTCTTCTCTCTCTCTCTTCTCTCTCACTTCTTACTTCTCTTTCTTCCCTCTCTCTATCTATTCTCTTCTCATCTCTCTCTCGTCTCTCTCTCTCTCTCTCTCTCTCTCTCTCTCTCTCTCTCTGTCTCTCTTTCCTCCTATCTCCCATCTCGTCCCGAGGTTAGGTCTTAATATCCTCCTTCAGGGGGAGAAAAAGGGCGAGACCTTGGAATTTGTGTTGCCCGAGGGGTGCCGAAGAAGGATCGAGGGGAGTGCGGAAGTCGGTAAGGATCAGAAGAGAAAAGAAAGAAAGAAAGGCAGAGGAGGAGGAGGAGGAGGAGGAGGAGGAGGAGGAGGAGGAGGAGGAGAAGGAGGAGGAGGCACTGAAGAGGCGAGAGGATAACCAAGAGACGGAATAAATGTAAACAAACGAAAGGAGAGAGAGAGAGAAAGAGAGAGCGAGAAGAGAGAGAGAGAGAGAGAGAGAGAGAGAGAGAGAGAGAGAGACTTCGATGCTGCTGAGAGAATATCGTCTGTAACTACACGCCGCTAAAGATGACAACAATGAGAGAGAGAGAGAGAGAGAGAGACGAGAGAGAGAGAGGAGAGAGAGAGAGAGAGAGAGAGAGAGAGAAGAGAGAGAGAAAAGCTCTTTTGGGCTGATACCGCCGGTCGAGATCTCATCTTACCCCTCCCTTAAGCTACCCCAACGTAGCCATTCCCCCTGAAAATTGGATACTGACACCCACCTCTACAAATTGAGCCTCGAGGTACAAAGATGAGAGAGAGAGGAGAGAGAGATGAGAGAGAGAGAGAAGAGAGAGAGGAGAGAGAGACGAGAGAGAGAGAGAGAGAGAGAGCTCAAAATGAAGTTTGATCTCTTTCTTTTATTTCGTTTTCAGAGAGAGAGAGAGAGAGAGAGAGAGAGAAGAGAGAGAGAGAGAGACGAGAGGGAAAAGCAGAGCTCAAAATGGAGTTTGACCTCTGTCTCTATTTCATTTTCTCTTTTTTTATCGTCCTTTTACACGAGGACCACCCAATTTTGTTCTTTTATTGCAACGCCGTCTCTCTACGTTTATCAGGTTTGTCTGTGTCTGAGTGAGGTTTCTCGAAAGTCATGTCAATAACCACACCCACTAACAACTGCTGACTAGCAACGCTGGGGTAAAAATAACAGGGGGGTAAAAATAACAGGGGGTAAATATAACAGGGGGTAAAATTAACGGGGGGGTAAAAATATCAGGGGGATAAAAATAGGGGGGTAAAAATAACAGGGGGGTAAAAGATAATAGGGGGCGTTAAAATAACAGGGAATAAAAATAACAGGGGGTAAAAATAACGGGGGTAAAATAACAGGGGTAAAATAACAAGGGGTAAAAATAACAGGAGGTAGAGATAACAGGGGGTTTAAAATAACAGGGGGTAAAAATAACAGGGGGTAAAGATAAACAGCAGGGTAAAAATATCAGGGGGTAAAGAATAGCAGGGGGGTTAAAATAACAGGGGGGTAAAATAACAGGGAGGTAAAAATAACAGGGGGGTAAAATAACAGGGGGGGTAAAAATAACAGGGGGGTAAAGATAATAGGGGGCGTTAAAATAACAGGGGGGTAAAGATAGCAGGGGGGTTAAAATAACAGGGGGTTAAAATAACATGGAGGTTAAAATAACAAGGAGGGTAAAAATAACAGGGGGGTAAAATAACAGTGGGTAAAAATAACAGGGGGTAAAAATAACAGGGGGGTAACGAAACAAAGGGTAAAAAAAATATCCGGTAAAAATTAACAGGGGTAAAAAAACGGATTAAAAAACCGGGGGTAAAAAAGGATTTAAAAAAACCGGATTAAAAAAGGAGTAAAAAAAACAGCAATAATTAATATAAATTTACATGACTATGTAATAGTAACCACTGTATTCAGTAACTATTGTGGCCCCATTTCTTACTCAAAGCAATTTCAATATTCATTTAAGGCATTTACTGCGAGTGACTAATCATTTTAAGTTTCTTTTTTTATCAAAATGGGCTCTAATAAAGGCAAATTCTAAATTTATAATTAATTTTCCTTCTCATCATCACCGCTAACAAACCTAAGTTGCCTAACTTTTTATACCGTTTCATCTAAACGGTAGATTAGATCTAACAGTCTAACCAAGTCAGGAGAGAGAGAGAGAGAGAGAGAGAGAGAGAGAGAGAGAGAGAGAGAGAGAGAGAGAGAGAGAGAGAGAGACCCGTCTCCATGCCCTAGATAGTGCATCTAGTTTGAAAAAACTGAAAGCCAAAATAGAGAATGTGAAGAGACATTCAGTGTGAAGGTGATACATAATTCGACTATAAATATATGAAAGCATTTTTGTCTTTTAAGTAAAAATTTCGCGTAATTATGCAGCGTAATTTATGCAATGTATAATTAGCTCTATAGAGGCTTCGAAGCATTTCTCACGCCAAATCTGTTAAGCAAAACAAGCTGGAATGAACATATCCTAACCTTAGGTGTTGTGACGCCAGTTTGACAGGGGGATTTGCTAGGGGGTAAAAACAAGGGAGTAAAAAAAGGAGGAAAAAACAGGGGGTAAAGATAACAGTGGGGTAAAAAAAAAAGGGTAAAAAATAACAGGGGTAAAAACAGCGGAGTAAAAAAAAGGGGTAAAAATTAACATGGGGTAAGAAAACAGGGGGGTAAAAATTAACAGGGGTAAAAAAAAGGGGTGTAAAAAAATAACATTCGGTAAAAAAATTGGGGTAAAAAAACAGGGGGGTAAAAAACAGGGAGAAAAAAACAGGGCAAAAAAATGGAGCTAAAAAAAGGGGGGGCAATAATTGACAAGGAGTAAAAAAAAACAGGGGTAAAAAATAGGGGGTAAAAATAACGGGTGTAAAAAGACAGGGGTTTAAAAAAACAGGGGTAAAAAAACAGGGGTAAAAATAACCGGGGGGTAAAACAGAAGGGGAAAATAACAGGGGGTAAATATAACAGTGGGAAAAACAGGGGTAAAAAATAGGGGGTAAAATAACGGTGGGTTAAAAATAAGAGGGGGTAAAAAAAATTGGGAAAAAGTAACAGAAGGTAAAAAAACATGGGGGAAAAAAAAGGGGGTAAAAAAAACACGGGGTAAAATAAGAAGGAAAAAGCTAGGGGTAAAAATAACAGGGGATAAAGAAAAAACAGGGGGTAAAAATAATGGCGTAAAAAATAAAAGTGGTTAAAAAAACAGGGGTAAAAAAACAAGGGTCAACAGGGGTTAAAAAAAAGGGGGTTGAAAAAACAAGGGGTAAAAAAACCGGGGGGGGGAATAAAAATGAACAGGGGGTAAAAACAAACAGGGTAAAAAAAAAGGGGGGTATAAAAATAACATGGTGTAAAAAAAACTGGGGGTAAAACAGGGAGTAAAAAAACATGGGTAAAAATAACAGGGGTAAAAAAAACATGGGTGTAAAAAATTAATAGGGGGGTAAAAAAAACTGGGGAAAAAAACAGGGGGTAAAAATTAACAGAGGGCTAAAAAAACAGGGAGTGAAAAAAACAGGAGGTAAAAAAAAATAGGGGTAAAAACCAGGGGGTAAAATTAACGGGCAAAAAAAGGGGGTAAACATAAGAGTGGGTAAAAAACGGGGAAAAAAAGCGGGTGTAAAAAATTAACAGGGGGTAAAAAATAACGGGGTATAAAAACGGGGTAAAATAACAGGGGGTAAAAAAAAGTGGGCAAAAAAAACCTGGGGTAAAAATTAATTAAAACACATTAATTATGAGACTAATAATTCCGTTGCGAACTTATACCGAATTTTTGGCATAATTTTTTTCTTTTATCCTAAACATAAACAAGTTAAAAAATGCGCCGAAGTTTCCTCGACCGCAATCGAGTTTTCTGTACAGCCGCTACAGAGCATAATCAAGGTCTCCGAAAATAGATCTATCTTTCGGTGGCCTCGGTATAATGCTGTAGTGAAACTTTAACCACGGCCCTGTGGTGACCTATCCCATATCGTTACCAAGAAGCACGATTATAGTTTAACTTTAACCTTAAATAAAATAAAAACTACTGAAGCTACAGGGCTACAATTTAGTATGTTTGATGATTGGAGGGTGGATGGTCAACATATCAATTTGCAGCCCTCTAGCCTCAGTAGTTTTTAAGATCTGAGGGCGGACAGGAAAAGTGCGGACAGAAAAAGTGCGGATGGACTAACAAAGCCAGCACAATAGTTTTCTTTTCAGAAAACTAAAAACTAATTCACGAAACTCATGATGTCAGCGTGAATTTATGCTGAAATACATACCGTTTTTTCTCAAGAAAATAATAAAAATAATTGTGGATTCTTAAAAATGTGAATTTTAATAAGTTGGATATGAATTCATCTTAAGCGTTGGGCCGAGTTTTTTCATCTTGGGTAGAAAAATCTAAGTCAAAAGTATTTTATTTCCTGTCATAGGGAAAATCAAGGGGTCTTTGAAACAGCTATTATTATTATTATTATTATTATTATTATTAATATTATTATATTATTATTATTATTATTATATATATACGAGTATATATATATATATATTATATATATATATATATATATATATATATATATATATATATATTAATATATTTTTTTTTTTTTTTGTCTATCACTGTCATCCTATTCGACTGGGTGGTGTTTTATAGTGTGGGGTTCCGGGATGCATCCTGCCTCCTTATGGAGTCCATCATTTTTCTCACTATGTGCGCTGTTTCTAGTAGCACACTCTTCTGCACGAGTCCTGAGCTACTTCGGCATCTAGTTTTTCCCCGATTCCTTTTCAGGAATCTTGGGATCGTGCCTATAGTGTTCGTATGATTATGGGTACAATTTCCACTGGCATATTCCATATCCTTCTTATTTCAGTTTTCGGGTATTATTATTATTATTATTATTATTATTATTATTATTATTATTATTATTATTATTATTATTATTATTATATAAGAATTTTACACTTTTTACTTCCACTTCTCTTATTCCTTAAATCTGTATCTTTTCCAGTTTTATGGACACCAAAATCGAGCCATATTTACCGTAAAAAACGTGTATCATTATTATTATTATTATTATTATTATTATTATTATTATTATTATTATATTATATTATTATTATTATTATTATTATTATTATTATTATTATTATTAATTATTATTATTATTATATAAGAATTTTACACTTTTTACTTC
>JANJGK010000015.1:51103120-51105620 GCA_039081455.1 Macrobrachium rosenbergii
AAATCAGGGCGAAAAGTTATGAAAGAACAGGAAAAGCTTGATTTCGTATAATAAGGTAAAACGAAGGATCATGAAACGCCTAATTTCGTAAATAAGGGGGAAAATTATGAAAAGAACAAGAAAAACTCAATTTTGTAAATAACGGGAAAAATTATGCAAGAGCAAGATAAGCTTAATTTTTCATAAATAAAGGAGGAAGACAAAGGAACAAGTTAAAATCGAAACAGTAACATCAACATCACGTTTTCACGGCCTTCCTAAAGCGTTCCCCGCCTCGCCCAAGAAGGATAATTCGGAACCATATTCTGCAGAGTATTTTGGAGTGTGTGTGTGTGTGTGTGTATGTGCGAGTGTGTGTGTGTGGGTGAGAATTGTGACGAATATTCGGGCTGACAAGCTGGTGTGTAGATCATTAGAAGAACATAAGCAACGCGGTCTTCCCTTTACTCTCTCTCTCTCTCTCTCTCTCTCTCTCTCTCTCTCTCCTCTCTCTCTCTCTCTCTCTCTCTGCGAGGATGTGTGTTTTCTCTGCGCGTATGTACGAGTAGTTCCCTGTTTGTCTCAGTAAGGTTAGTTGTATAGAGATTCACATATTTGTCCGTTTTTAATTTCTCTCTCTCTCTCTCTCTCTCTCTCTCTCTCTCTCTCTCTCCTCTCTCTCTCTCTCTCTCTCTCTCTCTCTCTCTCTCTCTCCATGTATGTGTTTTGTCTGAGCTTACATAGTTCTTTGTTAATGCATGTATGTAAAGTTGTATGAATTTTCATTTATATGTGTTTTTAATTTTCTCTCTCTCTCTCTCTCTCTCTCTCCATGTATGTGTTTTGTCTGAGCTTACATAGTTCTTTGTTAATGCATGTATGTAAAGTTGTATGAATTTTCATTTATATGTGTTTTTAATCTCTCTCTCTCTCTCTCTCTCTCTCTCTCTCTCTCTCTCTCTCTCTCTCTCTCTCTCTCTCTCTCTCTGGGCATGTGTGTTTTGTGTACTTTCACGTGGTGCTGTGTTTACTTACCTATGTAAATTTTTATGGAAGTTCACGTAATTATCAATTTTCAATCATTTTCTTAACATCCTTTTAACACATTTTTGTTTCACTTTATTGGCTGACACATTCTGATAATAAACAAATAAAAATGCGCCGAATTTCTTCGTTGCAATCGAGTTTTCTGTACATCTTATAATCAAGGCCACCGAAAATAGATCAATCTTTCGGTGGTCTCGGTATAAATGTTGTATGAGCCGCGGCCCATGAAACTTTAACCACGGCCCGGGGGTGGCCTGGCCTATATCGTTGCCAGACGCACGATTATGGCTAAATTCAACATTAAATAAAACAAAAACTACAGAGGCTAGAGGGCTGCAATTTGGTATGTTTGATGATTGGAGGGTGGATGATCAACATACCAATTTGCAGCCCTCTAGCCTCAGTAGTTTTTAAGATCTGAGGGCGGAGAGTAAAAGTGCGGTCGGACAGACAAAGCCGGCACAATAGTTTTCTTTTCAGAAAACTGAAATTTGTCATTCGTTCAAGTCGTGTATTTATCACCTATTTACCCAAGATAAAGGAAAAACTATATAAACAAACTATATCAGATATACTGTAATGTTGACGAACGTACAAATTTTTACCAGTAATGGTAACAGGACTTGAAACCAATACAGATACTTATTAGAAATAAAACCGTGAGATTGAAGAGACAAAAGAAAAGAGATCGGATGCTTTTTAGAAATAAAAGCATATTTTCGAAATGACAACGTAAAATCCCACATCATAATTACTTGAGTGAATCACTTAATTACACATATCTCGGTTCCAGAGGCCCTTCATTCCTCACACCATTGGACTGTGGAACAGCCTCCCTTCAGAGGACGTCGTGCAATTGGAACTTCAGAAGTTCAAGCGAGGATCCAGTGTATTGCTACCCTAATACAGTTCTCCTTGTATTTTAATAAGTTACTTACATTTTTATCTGTTTATTTATTTATTTGTTAATTTATTTTGTCTTTTTTAATCAGTGGTCTCTTCTTTTTGTATTTCCCATGACCTTTTGCTGCCTCTGTCAAGTGAACACCGTGTTCTTTGGAAGCTTGAATTTCAAGGAAATGGCCCCTGTGGTGGGCTTGTACCATATGAATAGGGTTCATCCTCCGAATAATGATAATAATAATAATAATAATAGTAATAATAATAATAGTAGTAGTAGTAGTAGTAGTAGTAATTCAAGCCATATTCTTTGGAAGCTTGAATTTCATGCAGTGGCCCCTTTGGTGGGATTATACCATATGATAGGGTTCATCTTCTGAATAATAATAATAATAATAATAATAATAATAATAATAATAATAGTAGTAGTAGTAGTAGTAGTAGTAGTAGTAGTAGTAGTAGTAGTAGTAGTAGTAGTAATTCAAGTCATATCGTTGTGACGTTGACCTGGAATCTTGTTTTTATCATGTTATCTTATTTATCTAGATTGTGTGGAGTATATTTGTATATTCCA
>JANJGK010000015.1:51113120-51125098 GCA_039081455.1 Macrobrachium rosenbergii
TATTTATATCTCATGGTATAATCTTTACTGGTTATATCCGGATTGGTTATACGCATGGTACTTATTCTTGGAATGGTATAATCCTTATTGGTTATATTTCTTATATTTTTTTCATTGTCAATTTAGTGGTATTTACAATATTATTGCGACATCATTATTTTACGGGCGGTCCTTATATTTTATGTTATTATTATTATTATTATTATTATTATTATTATTATTATTATTATTATTATTATTATTATTATTATTATTATTATTATTGTTCTTCAGAAGATGTACCCTATTCTTAGGGAAGAAGCCGACAGGGGCCATTGACTTGAAATTCAAGCTTCCAAAGAATGTTATGGTGTTCATTTGAAAGAAGTAACAGAAGGTAAATGGAAATACAGAAAGAGGCGATCATAATAAATAAATAGATGAAAATTTAAGTAAATTATTATTATTATTATTATTATTATTATTATTATTATTATTATTATTATTATTATTATTATTACTATTATTATTATTCAGAAGATGAACTCCATTCATATGGAAAATTGATTACTTCAGAAAGAAGGAACAGTGTCTTTTACACTGTTGAAGATAATTTTAAGTAAAAAAAATATCATCATCATCACCATCATCTTCTTCATCATCATGACCATCATTATCATTACCGCCTCTTACACCGTGAAACGGAAAAAACTTCCATATGATAAAAAAAATGCATAAATCAAAATATATCGTGAATTATGCTTTCTTATTAGTAACGGCTTTAATTACAGGTGTAGCACAGGTATTACCATGTTGCTTAACTTCGTGTGAGCATCTGAAGAATCAATAAAAAAATATGACATTTTCGAAATTTCCAAATTATTAACGATTGAAAAAATGACAGAAAAAAATTTCACATCCAGTTACTTGCTATTTGATACAATTAATTTTTTTCGAAATATTCCATGTTATTGAAATTTCAACGGAAATAAGTATGACGAATTTTTTCCTAAATATTCCCTTATTGAATTTTGAATGGAAATAAGTATAACGAATTGTTTCTTAAATATTCCGTGTTCTTGAATTTTCAACGGAAATAAGTATGACGAATTTTTTCCTAAATATTCTGTTATTGAAATTTCAATGGAAATAAGTATGCCGAATTTTTTCCTAAATATTCTGTTATTGAAATTTCCACGGAAATAAGTATGACGAATTTTTTCCTAAATATTCTGTTATTGAAATTTCCATGGAAATAAGTATGACGAATTTTTTCCTAAATATTCTGTTATTGAAATTTCAACGGAAATAAGTATGACGAATTTTTTCCTAAATATTCTGTTACTGAAATTTCAACGGAAATAAGTATGACGAATTTTTTCCTAAATATTCTGTTATTGAATTTTCAACGGAAATAAGTATGCCGAATTTTTTCCTAAATATTCAATGCTTTTGAATTATCAACGGGAATAAGTATGACAGATTTTTCCTAAATATTCTCTTATTGAAATTTCAACCGAAATAAGTATGACGAATTTTTTTCCTAAAATTCTACGTTAGTGAATTGGCAACGGAAATAAGTATGACGAATTTTTTACTAAATATTCTAAGTTATTAAATTGTCAACGGAAATAAGTATGACGAATTTTTTCGTAAATATTCTATGCTATTGGATTTTCAACGGAAATAAGTATGAATTTTTTCCTAAATATTCTGTTATTGAATTTTCAACTGAAATAAGTATGACGAATTTTTCCTAAATATTCTATGTTATTGAATTGTCAACGAAAATAAGTGTGACGAAATTTTTCCTAAATATTGTACGTTATTGAATTATCAACGGAAATAAGTATGACGAATTTTTTCTTAAGTATTCTACGTTATTGAATTGTCAACTGAAGTAAGTATGACGAATTTTTTCTTAAATATTCTACTTTACTGAATTGTTAACGGAAATAAATATTACGAATTTTTGCTAAATATTCTACTTTATTGAATTGTCGACGGAAATAAGTATGGCGAATTTTTTGCTAAATATTCTACGTTATTGAATTATCAAGGGAAATAAGTATGGCGATTTTTTTCCTAAGTATACTACTTTATTGAATTGTCAACGGAAATAAGTATATAAATATTCTACGATACCGAATTTTCAACGGAAATAAGTACGACGAATTTTTTCATAAGTATTCTACTTTATTGAATCGTCAACGGAAATAAATATGACGAATTTGTTCCTAAATATTCTCCTTTATTGAATTGTCAACGGAAATAAGTATGACGAATTTGTTCTTAAATATTCTACGATACTGAATTTTCAACGGAAATAAGTATGACGAATTTGTTCTTAAATATTCTACTTTATTGAATTGTCAACGGAAATAAGTATGATGAATTTGTTCCTAAATATTCTACGATACTGAATTTTCAACGAAAATAAGTATGAAAGATTTTTTCCTAAATATTCTACTTTATTGAATTGTCAACGGAAATAATTAAGACGAATTTTTTCCTTAATATTCTACTTTATTGAATTGTCAACGAAAATAAGTATGACGAATTTTTTCCTAAGTATTTTACTTTATTGAATTGTCAACGGAAATAAGTATGACGAATTTTTTCCTAAATATTCTACCATACTGGATTTTCAACGGAAATAAGTCTGACGAATTTTTCCTAAATACTCTGTTACTGAATTGTTAACGGAAATAAGTATGACGAATTTTTTCCTAAATATTGTACTTTATTAAATTGTCAATGGAAATTAGTATGGCAAATTATTATTAAATGTTCTTCGTTATTGAATTTTCAACGGAATTAAGTATATATGGCGAATATTTTCCGGAGGGTTTTAACCGTAATCGAATTCCCAAAACTGCGTGCTTTGAGTTGTCTTCTATTTGAGAAAAATTTTTTTTTTCTCGTAAAAACTCGTTACTTACAATTAAACAGTTATAGAAATTTATGGTCCCCTATGCAAGCATTTTCAGTTTCAAAAACTATCGTATCCTTTAATTATAAGATCCTATACAATTTTTTCTGTCGTTATTATTATTATTATTATTATTATTATTATTATTATTATTATTATTATTATTATTATTATTATTATTATTATTATTCAGAAAATTAACCCTCTTCACATGGAACTAGCCTACAAAGGCAATTAACTTGAAATTCAAGATGCCAAAGAATATGGTGTTCTGTAATGTTTTCGAATAATTACAAGTTCCTCGTTGGACGGATCGGTAACGTTCTCGGCTAGCACTCTGCTGGGCCCGCGTGCGAATCTCCGGCCGGCCAATGAAGAATTAGATGAATTTATTTCTGGTGATAGAAATTCGTTTCTCGGTATAATGTGGTTCTGATTCCACTATAAGCTGTAGGTCCCGTTGCTAGGTAACCAATTGGTTCTTAGCCACGTAAAGTAAGTCTAATCCTTCGGGCCAGCCGTAGGAGAGCTGTTAATCAGCTCAGTGGTCTGGTCAAGTAATTACAGAAGATATCAGGAGATACAGACATAGGAAAGAATACATAGGTATAAGTTGAAATGTTTGAGGGCAGCAATGCATTGCATCACCGCTTGAACTTTTGGGGTTCTAATTTCGGATAAAAGGTGTCGTAAGGACCCATAACCTACATGTGACCGGTTTTAGCTTAATAGTTACATCATCATCATCATCATAATCATCTTCATTATGAACGCCTCCTGTGCTTTTCACTTCCACGAATCTCCACTCATCGCCAGGCTCTCGTCTCGTAGCTCTCGTCCCCTCGTATGGGAGTAATGAATTCAGTGCATTTCATAAGGTGCACTGTAGGCATTACGTGAGGATCTTTGCAGCGTCCCCTCGGCCCCTAGATCCAACCCCTTTCATTTCTTTTACTGTACCTCAGTTCATATTCTCTTCCTTCCATCTTAGTTTCCACCCTCTCTTAACAGTTGATTCATTGTGCAACTGCGAGGTTTTCCTCCTGTTACACCTTTCAAACCTTTTTACTGTCAGTTTTCGTTTCAGCACTGAATGACCCCATAGGTCCCAGCGCTTGGCAATTGGCTTAAATTCTATATTCTGTAGCTTTCATACAAGTTAGTGAGGGTCTTCTGATTCATCGTCAAGTGGAAAATAGCTGATACCAGCAAGTACTATTCTTCCCTGGTAGTGCGAAGGACATAGCGCCATATAACTTATTCTGTACCAAAAAAGAGTTTTGAAATTATTCTCATTGAATTATTATAACATTATAATCATTCATCCCCTTAACAAAGTGCAATTGTTATTGTTTTTACAGTTTGTGCCAAATGTCATGTATATTATTCGCATGAATGTATGTGCGTAAATTTACTTTGGTTCTATAATTGCAATTACATACACGCGCACACAGACGTATATACTGTATACATATATATATATATATATATATATATATATATATATATATATATATATATATATATATGCACTTACTCTACATTCAGTATCATCCAGTTGGACTTTACGCTGAGAAGTCAATTCCATTTATGTATATTAAGTATATTTGCATATGGACTTTGCTCTCTCTCTCTCTCTCTCTCTCTCTCTCTCTCTCTCTCTCTCTCTTAGTTATTCTTCCTAGCTTCCGGCTGGGCCTTTTTTATTTTTTGATTTATGTGTTACCTCAAAACAGGTCCTCCTCCTCCTCCTCCTCCTCCTCCTCCTCCTCCTCCTCCTCCTCCTCCTCCTCCAAGGGGCCTTCCAAAATCGTCATCATGTAGCTTCTCGGCCTCTAATTACTTCGGATGAAGTTGAAATGTCAGCTGCGATGCTCTTTTGTCAACTCTAAATTCCTTCCTCCTCCTCCTCCTCCTCCTCCTCCTCCTCCTCCTCCTCCTCCTCCTCCTCCTCCTCCTCCTCCCTCTTCTAAAAATGTGGGAACTGCAGCCGATACTCTTTCTAATCTCAAGTCCAATGACGCAGATAATGCTATTCAAATTAAGAGCATTATTCAATATCTTGTTGTCTCTCTCTCCTAATATTGAGGGGCGGCTGGCAAAATTGTTGTCCCAGACAAAATTAAGTTGTTACCAAAGTTTATGAATTGAATTGGATTACTTCGCAGGTGTACGGGCGTTTGGCTCTTCCGAGGGAAGGGGAAGAGGAAGGGGAAGGGGGAGGAGGAGGAGGGGAAGGTTAGGGGGGCGGGGAGAAGGGGGGGGGGTCGTCTGGAAAGACCTACATGGAAACCAAAGTCCTGGTGAAGTAGTAACATCTCATTTCCAGCCTGGTGGAAGTTTTTCCAAAAAAGGGGGGGGGCACCTTCCCCCTCCCCCGGGGGAGGGGGCATTAAATTATTCCACAGGATGTAACGTAATTGGTTGTTTTCTTTTGCCGCCAATCCCCCCTCCCTCCTCCCTCCTCCCTCCCCCCTTCCCCCTTCCCTTTTGCAAGACCAAACCCACTTACTCCCGATGATTTAGACAGAATTTCCCCCTGATTGTTTTCCGTGTTTGTGTGGGAGGGGAGTGGGTAGGAAAGGGAAGGGGGAGGGGGAGGGGAAAGGGGAAGGTCCTTGGATGAAGCCAAACGGGGCCTCTTATTTCCAGAAACAGAGGAAATTGTCCTGTAACTCACAGGAGAAGTTCGGCGATGATTATCGTCAAGATGGCGGATAAAGAGAAACTTGGAGGAGTGGCGCTCTAGTGTTTTTTGTATGTCTCTGTTCATCCGTGGACAGACATTAGCGTAGCTTTCTTCTCTCTCCTTTTGGAGAAAGTCAAATAGAAACGATTCCACGCTTTCGTTTCGCGACACGCCCACAAATAAAACAAAAAAGATCGAAGTTGTTATCAATTAGATTATAAGTATCTCATTCTTCTTCGCTTCATCGTGTCCGAAAGCTAAGCAAAACAGTTGATTGTTTGATTTATGGCTACTAAACCTGGCGTTACAACATCTAGGTTATTGACGCCGATCAAATCAATTGATAAAGAAATTCTAAGTAACTGATATTCATTTTTATTACATCAGTGTTTGAATCTCTCTGAAAATGTTTGCAAAAAATTAATCTATTGATAAGTAGGTAATACATCGTTCTTATAAAGTTTTATCAGAATTATTTCTCCATAGTTTGCGAATTTTTGTCAATGGTCATTAGCTCAGTAATGTAGGTTACTATCCCGTAGGGGGGGGTAGTGCTGTCAGTGCACCTCATGCGGTGCACTGTAGGCATTACTTAGGGTTCTTTGCCGCGTGCCTTCGGCCTCTAACTCCAACCCCTTTCGTTTCTTTTACTGTACCTCCTTTCATATTCTCTTTCTTCCATCTTACTCTCCACCCTCTCCTAACAATTGATTCATAGTGCAACTGCGAGGTTTTCCTCCTGTTGCACCTTTCAAACCTTTTACCGTCAATTTCCGTTTCAACGCTGAATGACCTCATAGATCCCAGTGCTTGGCCTTTGGCCTAAATTCTGTATTCAGTTCAATTCAATTCATTATAAGTTATTTTTTAATATTCCCTTAATTAGTAACCAGGAATCGATTTGGTGACTCAGGTTTGAATTGTTGCAGATATATTCAGGTTTATATAATTATGCTGTGGGATTATATAAAAAAAAATAATGGAAACTTATTCGCTAGAAGAATATGAATCTAAACATTTGAATTTAAATTTGAATACTCAGGGAAATATATTAGCTCTTTCGTAGTTTGAGGATCTAAGCGGTGTTCATATATATATATATATATATATATATATATATATATATATATATATATATATATATATATATATATATATATATATATATATAATACACATACATACATATAGATATTATATATAGAAATATAATTGTATAAATGTATATATATATGTATATATGTATCTACACACACATATATATATATTAAATTTATATATATATACATATATATAAATATATGTGTGTATAGGAGCGCAATATGATTTTACTGTTATTGTCAGATAACACAAATTAATATATTAGTGATAAATTACCTGTCGTTCAAAATAAATAAAGAATTATCGAAAAAAAATCTAAGAATAGAAAACAATAAGTGTATTAAGTTACAACCACTATTTTAAAATTATGCAGTTATATAACAGAATACACTAGGGCGTTATTAAGAAGAACTTATAAAGTTCCAGTATCAAAATTGCCCTTTCCTTCAGGTGAGAGAACAAAACGGGGAAGGAAAAAAAAAAGCAAAAAACCTTATTCGCAATTTTTAATCAGCGGTGAACTTCTCCAGATGTTGAAGAATTGCCGCCTGCAAGTGGTCACTTGAAACCAGCTGGGTTCCACCTAATCTAATCTAATCATCTTCCTCCTCCTCCTCCTCCTCCTCCTCCTCCTCCTCCTCCTCCTCCTCCTCCTCCTCCTCCTCCTCCTCTTCTTCTTCTTTTTCTTCTGCTTCTTTTTTTTGTGTAAAGGAACATTCTCCCTCCTCTCTCCCTAATTCCCCCTCCTCCCATACCTCCTCCTATTCCTCCCATACCTCTTCCCCTTCCTCCTCCTCCTCCCATACCTCCTCCTATTCCTCCCATACCTCTTCCCCTTCCTCCTCCTCCTCCCATACCTCCTCCTATTCCTCCCATACCTCTTCCCCTTCCTCCTCCTCCTCCTCCTCCTCCTCCTCCTCCTCCTCCTCGTCTTCTGCTTCTTCCTTTTTTTTCCGTGTAAAAGAACATTCTCCTTCTTTCCCTGCCTCCTCCCCCTCCTCCTATACCTCCTCCTCCTCCCATTCCTCCTCCTACTCTTCTTCCCCTTTTTCAAAGGAACGTTCTCCCGTAATAAGATGTAGTCGGGCAAATGAGTTGCGGAATGCGCGCTTTCGCCGTCGAATCCTTTCGGGTTACCGAAAGGGCAGGTGTTATTTTTGGGGAAGGGGGATGGGGGTAGGGGGAGGGGAGGGATGGAAGGGGAAGGGGAGGGGGGAGATGTGGGCCTTCTTCATTTGCTCCCTGCACAAAGGTATTATAGTTGCCACAGCTTAGATGAAGAAGAGTTCAGGCCCGGAGTGTTGAAGTTTTTTTTTTTTTTTTTTTTTTGAGTGTGGCTCCCCTTCTCTCTCTCTCTCTCTCTCTCTCTCTCTCTCTCTCTCTCTCTCTCTCTCTCTCTCTCTCTCTATTTTTACACTGAAGTGAGGGTATTGTCTTCGTAAAGAAAAAAGTAATCTCAAGCTTACTTTTATTAATCACTGGTTTATTTTTCTATGAAAGCGAAGGCGATTCACATTTAATATATATATATATATATATATATATATATATATATATATATATATATATATATATATGCATATATATATATATATATATATATATATATATATATATATATATTCATTTATATACATATTATATATATATATATATATATATATATATATATATATATATGTATATATATATACACACACTTGTATATACATATATATATACTGGGCTTCTTAGTCTAGCAGCCTAACAAGTCTCTCTCCTCACTAACGCGAGCGGCAGAGTTCGAGTCCCTGACGAGAAATGACCGATACCGTCACGTTCCGTTAAAATCCATTGTGCCTCTGTTGACTTAAGTAATGAATTACGCACATGGTAATTAGTCTACTCTGTGGGTCGCAGACGGAATATAGAAGAGTACAAGCTGGCAACTTCACCCGAAATACTAGATGAAAATGGGGAGGGGAGCCTAATGTGCATAATGTATAATGCATAAGTTAAGGGATTACAGTACATATTGTATAATTTAGGCTTGAACAAAATTAATACTATAAATGAGGCTGACTGACATTTGACAGGCTGCCTGTTAAAGACTGACAGTTGACAGGCTGACCGTTAACAGATTGACAAGCTCTGACAGTTGACAGGCTGCCAGTAAACAGATTGACAGTTGACAGACGGACATTGACAGGCTGCCGTTAACAGACTGATAGTTGGCAGACTGACATTGACATGCTGACAGTTAACACACTAACAGTTGACAGGCTGCCAGTTAACAAACTAACAGTTGACAGGCTGCCAGGTAACAGACTGACAGTTGACAGGTTGCCAGCTGGTAGACTGACAGATGGTAAGGTTGACAGTTGACAGGCTGCCAGTTAACAGACTAACAGTTGACAGGCTGCAGTTAACAGACTGAGAGTTGACAGACTGCCAGTTAACAGACTAACAGTTGACGGGCTGCCAGTTAACAGACTGACAGTTGACAGACTGACAGTTAACAGACTCACAGTTGACAGGCTGCAGTTAACAGACTGACAGTTGACAGGCTGCCAGTTAATAGACTAACAGTTGACAGGCTGCAGTTGACAGGCTGAGAGTTGACAGACTGACAGTTGACAGGCTGCCAGTTAACAGACTGACAGTTGACAGGCTGCCAATGAACAGACTGACAGTTGACAGGCTGACAGTTGTTGACAGGCTGCCAGTTGACAGAATGACTGGCTGACAATTGACAGGCTGAAAGTTGATAGTTGATAGGCTGACAATTGACACGCTGACAGTTGACACGCTGACAGTTGACAGACTGACAGTCAAAAATTAACTTAGAAAAAAACCTATTTTGTTTTTGTAACAATCTTCCTAATAAAGTGTACTGTTCTTTGCGGTTTACCAATTTGGTCCATTTTAGTACAATGTCAGCTAAAGCGTCAAGCAGTATATTTTGATAATGCAGTTTTCGTTATTAACTAAATTCGTCAGAATTATTCTGGGCCTTATCAAATAGTTTTAGGTTGTTTTAAGAACTAATTTCATTTTTTAAAAATGTTTTTAGCATGTTCTTATTATTACGTTCCTTCGTGACAGAGCCTATAATCTCTGAAACCAGGTTTATATTTATATTGTGTTATTGTTGAATATATGTATGTATATATATATATATATATATATATATATATATATATATATATATATATATATATATATACTATATATATATATGTATATAGATATATATATTACATATATATAACGAAGGATCCTTGCATATTCTTTATTCATTTCTGTAACTATGTCACTTTTTGGTGTATTTATTACGGAGAAATAAAATTCTCTTCACTCTCTGGTTTCCGCCCTGAAATTCAGCCAGATTCCACCTGAATAAAATTTGGAAAAAAAAAAATAAAAACCCTAAGCTTCCGAAATTCTCCCTTGCACAGGGCCCCGCCTCTTGCACATGTTAGAAGACGGCGTTAGCATATAATTTTCATAATACGGAGGAGGAGGAGGAGGAGGAGAGGGAAGAGGAAGAGGAAGAGGAGGAGTATTGAGTGATGCTCCGATATTGTTTTTTCCCGCGCGCGCCAAACGAAGGGGTCCACAGCTGGCCTCTGCCGACAAATGGCCGCGCTCGTATTATTCAAATATGGCGGGAGAGGATATTGCTCAGAAATCCCTCATCTTCTTCTTCTTCTTCTTCTTCTTCTTCTTCTTCTTCTTCTCCCAGGATCGAGGTTTCCCCGTGTGCGTGATCTCAGGGACGCTTTGTTTCTCTCGTTGTAGGACTTTATTGGAGAAAGGAGCGAGAGAGTAGGAGTGGGAGTGGAGGATGAAAGAGAGACAGAGACAGAGAGACAGAGAGTACACGGGGCGTTTGATGCCGTTGGCATATATCAGCTATTACTGAAAGAACAATAACAAAAATACTAAAAAAAAAAAGAGAGAGAGAGACTGTTTAAATCAAAGGTGGTTTCGAAAACCCGGGAGTTTATTGTTTACGGGCATAAAGAACAACTCCCGGGGAAATGGCCCCGCATTGAAAAAACGCCTGACGTGTCATCCGAGGGAATAATCGCAATAATGTCGGAGAGACGGCACAACATTGATAATGAGGTTACAGTGCACATTGATAATGAGGTTACAGTGCTTCCTCTTCGCTCCCATCTCCCGTTCTAAATCACAAGCCGGGTTTGCCTTTGAAGTCGCTGCCGCTTAATGAACACAATTATGAGACACCTGATAATTGCGCTGACTTGAAACGGGAAAGGAAACAATCCCTTACCCCCCCCCCCCTCTCTTCCAACCCTCATCTACCCATTCCCCCACCAACAACCTCCTGCCTTCACAATATTCCCAATCCTTTCTTCGAGGACCCTTTGTCTCTGCTAATGTACATTTCGTAAGTTATATGCTTTGGGAACCTCCCGAACCTTCATTGAAGTTCCCTTTCTTTTCAAAAGCAAGAGACGAAGTATTCCGCTTGTTTTTTTTTTTTATATAAGAATTCAATACGATATATAAACCTGGAGGATTTCCCACACAGAAAAAAAAGAGAAAAAAGTCAAAAGAAAAAAAAAAAAAAGCTTTCCATTTCTCGAAGAGTTCATCTGCTATCGCAGTCTATTAGGAAGCCCCCTCTGGGGAATCTCTAGACCTGATGCGTTCGCGTGCGAAAAGGACCCCCCTCCCCCCCCAAAAAAAAAATCATAACAAAAAAATAATAACAAAAAAGCAGAGTCAGAAATCGAAGCTTCAACAACCCCTCCACCACCACCACCACCACCGACATCCCGAAGCGACATTGGTTGGTTACAAAGGCCTTGGCGCGCGCCCTTGCAAGCAAGCAAGCAAGCAAGCAAGCAAGCAAGCAAGCAAGCAAGCAAGCAAGCAGTGCCTGCCTGCCTGCCTGCGATTCTATAATGATGATCCTTTGGTGCTGCCTTTGGCACGCCTCTCTCTCTCTCTCTCTCTCTCTCTCTCTCTCTCTCTCTCTCTCTCTCTCTCTCTCTCTCTCTCTCTCTCTCTCTCGTCTTCATTCGACGACGACGACGACGTGGCTGCGAGAAACACTTTCTCTTCTTCTTCTTCTTCTTCTTCTTCTTCTGTCTTGCTTCTTCTTCGTCTTCTTCTGCTTCTTCTTCTTTCCGAAAGGTCGCGGAGAATTGTTGCTCCTCCCGCCGACTGTTGGTTATGATGATAAAGGAACACTCCATCAGGGGCAACTGGCAATGATCCTCGAAAAACCAAGCCTTCAGGAGAAAATGTTGAGGGGGCTTCTTC
>JANJGK010000015.1:51130198-51147698 GCA_039081455.1 Macrobrachium rosenbergii
TGCTCTCACTCTTGAACAGGGCATCAAAGAAATAAAAAAAGGGGGGGAGGAGGAGGGACATGAAAGGGTGAGGGGGGGATAGATTTGGGAAGGGGGGGGAGGGGAGAGGGATATATATACATATATATATTACTCTCCTTTGAAAGACCATCCTAGCAGATCGAAATGTAGGGGACGAAATTGCTAACCGAGACCCAAGGCTTCATATGACCGGTTCTGTCCCCTGAGGCAACACTGCATTATGGGTAGCCCCAGACCGCGTCCGAATGCTCTCTCACCCGAGTCCCTCGAGTTATTTACATAATCTCCTCTCGCGTTTCCAAGAGCTTCCCTCGAGTGATAGTACAGATGTTTATAGAAATCTTCACTTGTATCAGCTAAATGATCTATTAATACGTGGTATAGGATTAGTTTCTATAAAATGAAGCTTGAAGAAGCCACTGCGGAAGTCGCGCGAACGGAACGCAACGAAAGGGGGTCTGGGGAGTCGACAGAGCGTGGCGATTGGTTTGAGGGTGACGCGGGGGGGGGAGAGGGAGGGGAGGTTTAGAGTTGCCAAACATCGTCGCTTTCCTTCGCCGCTCCTAATAACCTGACGGTTTTACGACGTTAAAAACGTTCAGTTGCTAAGGTAAACCACTTATTCAAGTATGGCAATTACACGTAAGTAGATAAGTGACGGAAAACAGAGGAATTTATTATAATAAAAATAAGAGCGATTTTCTCGTAACTGGCAACTCAAACGGATACAGGCGAAGGCTCGGCTAGGAGGAGACGTGGTTGGGATAGGCAGTAGGGTGTGGGGAGGGGGGGGAGAGTAAAGGGGGGGGGATTAAATTGAATGATGGAGACAACGCTAGACTCACAAAATATTGATGCTCACCTTTTCGCATTTTTCCTACATTTCGTACACCCGAAGAATTCCTTCTCCTGCCGAGTCATTGAACACGGGTGATTTAACATTATTCCCCGCCTGTCTCTCGTTATATCAAATTTGATAGATGTACGATAACCCGAATTTATTCCGTAAGTGTCTCAATTCGCCGCAGCTCTCGGGCACAGGAAAAACACAAAATATGAATTACGTAACTGTGTTTTTTTTTATTGTGTGTTACGCTCTGCATTCAGTTTTGTTGGAGTTAGACGTATCATACTTTTTAAAAAGGTCAATAGACAATCAAGGTACTGATCACAGGGGTAAATCTGCGACTTCCTTTATATAGGAGTATGTTTCGAATGCCTTGCGGAAATCAATTACAGGTCTAGAACACGTATTGTATACGGTGAATGGTTACTGTATTATTATGTGTCTAAAAAATATCGTAGATATCATTTTAATATCTCGAAGTTAGAAACATTATCAATAACGTATTATTTTACCGTATTATGATGGACAGAGAGAGAGAGAGGAGGAGAGAGAGAGAGAGAGAGAGAGAGAGAGAGAGAGAGAGAGAGAGAGAGAGAGGAGAGAGGGTTTACTATTTTGTTAGTAGACACTTAAACACTATGAATTAACATTAAATATATAAGATTTGTATTGTGCATGACAGTATGTTATATATATATATATATATATATATATATATATGTATATAAATATAAATATATATACATATATATACATATATATATATGTATATATATAATATATATATATATATATATTATATATATATATATATATATATATATATATATATATATATATATATATATATATATATTATACACATTATATATATATATATATATATATATATATATATATATATATATATATATATATATATAATATATATACATATATCTATTATATATATATGTATATACTGTATATATACTTCGTATAAAAGTAAAGATGATATAGGCAATTGTTACAGAATTATTGGGACATAGCGTCACTTAGCTTACCAGTTAAGCTGCACTGTAGGATGCTGATCGAGAAAATGCTTTTGAGACGACAGAAGTCTTACTAGGGAAACAACAGTGTGTGTGTGTGTGTGTGTGTGTGTGTGTGTGTGTGTGTGTGTGTGTGTGTGTGTGTGTGTTTGGAGAAGGAAGAAGGTGTGTAGATCAAGCCTTTGTTATCAAACTGTTCTGTCACGAGTGGGATGAAAAAATTATGAAATAATAATTATGAAATAATCGACGACGGGACAATATACCCTAATAGCCTACTATTCACCCTGCATTTTAATACGTTTTTAACTATTTATATATTTATTAATTTATTTTTTCCTTTTTAATAAGTGGGATCTTTTCTTTTATTATTTCCCTTTACCTCCTCTTATTTCTACCCAATGAACACCATAATATTCTTTGGAAGCTTGAATTTCAAGTCAGTGGCCCCTTTGGTGGGCTTGTTCCTTATGAATAGGTTTCATCTGCTAAATAATAATAATAATAATAATAATAATAATAATAATAATAATAATAATAATAATAATAATAATAATAACAACCATTATCATTAATAATAATAATATGAAAGGCTTTGAAGATTTACGGTAAATATAAGTTCCGAGAATAACTAAATATCTTATACTCCAATGGAAGCGAAGAGAGTAGGCCTATTCAATTGTGCACACGAAGGAGAGGCCGATTTTGCCGTAAAAGACAGCCTGATTCGAAGGCATTAAATGTAGGTGTGGAGTTGTGGGATTTAAAAAAAAAAAAAAGTATAAATGCGCCGAAGTGTCTTCAGCGCAATCGAGTTTTCTGTACAGCCGCTACAGCGTATAATCGAGGCCACCGACAATAGATCTATCTTTCGGTGGTCTCGGTATAAGGCTGTACGAGCCGCGGACCGTGAAACTTAACCACAGACCGGTGGTGACCTATCCTATATCGTTGCCAGATGCACGATTATGGCTAACTGTAACCTTAAAATAGAATAAAAACTTCTGAGGCTAGAGGGCTGCAATTTGGTATGTTTGATGATTGGAGGGTGGATGATCAACGTACCAATTTGCAGCCCTCTAGCCTCAGCAGTTTTTAAGATCTGAGGGGAGACAGAAAAAAGTGCGGACGGACAGACAAAGCCGGCACAATAGGTTTCTTTTACAGAAAACTAAAAAATATCATATAGAGAATATGGAACGGACTGATGCCTGCAGGTGCTGCAATGCTGACTTTTGATAGTGAGGAGAAACTGCAGACACTAGAGAAAAGTATTAACCCGGTACGTATCCACCTTTGCCGCCAACTCCGAGGTGCTAGTACTAAACAGGCGGAAGCTCCTTAGGACGCCATGTTTAGTACTAGCCCCTGGGGATCACAGTATTATATACACCCATTTCTATATTGTGCGGTCGACAAATTATATTAATAAATGATATCTGTGCGGGGCCATCTACGTTAGGAGAGCTGTTAATCAGCTCAGTGGGCTGGTAAAACTAAGGTGTACTTAACTTCTTTTGACTTAGCTTGAGTTGACCACGGACTTTGACAAGAGTGGATGCATACCGGGTTAATACCCTGGAGAAACTAAAGATACAGGATTAATACCCTGGAATAACTAAAGATACCGGGTTAATATCCTTGAGAAACCAAAGATATCATGTTAATACCCTGGAGAAACTAAAGATACCGGGTTAATACCCTAGAGAAACTAAAGATACAGGGTTAATACCCTGGAGAAACTAAAGATACAGGGTTAATACCCTAGAGAAACTAAAGATTCTGGGTTAATATCCTACAGAAACCAAAGATACCGGGTTAATACTCTAGAGAAACTAAAGATACTGGGTTAATACCCTAGTGAAACTAAAGATATTGGGTTAATACCCTAGAGAAACTAAAGATTCTGGGTTAATATCCTACAGAAACCAAAGATACCGGGTTAATACTCTAGAGAAACTAAGGATACTGGGTTAATACCCTAGAGAAACTAAAGATACTGGGTTAATACCCTAGAGAAACCAAATATGCCGGTTTAATACCCTAGAGAAATCAACGAAAGCTTTCGAAAGCGTTGAGGAGAACAGTCAGTGCAGAATGCCCTCAATAATGAACGCGAGAAAGGCTATGGAGGCAAACAAAAGACAGGGAGAGAGTGAAACGACTCTTTGTGTGGGTGACTCCATTACTTATTTGCAAGTAAATATATTGGACGCTGACAAGGACGAACAAAGCCAGGAGTCACGGAATATTTGAAGTATAAAGGAAGGCAGGGCAGTCTTTGCAAGCGAATGGAAAGAGACTGCGCGTCTTTACAAGTCCAGGCTAGAGTGCGTCGCGTGATAGTTTAGCCAACTCCACCTTATGGAAGTGAAGCAAGGATAAGACTTTGAAACTGTCGAGATGAATTACCAGTGTGTTTTGAAGTGATCTGGTCGTGTGGAGAGAATGGAGAACAGCAGGTTACTATAGGGACTGCAGGAGGTATTAGAAAGTAAGGGCTATAATAGTCAGGAATTGTGAATGCATGCAAGACAGAGAAGTGTTTGTTGCAGGTTGTATAGGGGGGTTCGATGTCCTGCTGATGAGGCATCTGAATAAGTGTGTAAAGCAGTTAACTATGGTTTTGGATATCTCCTGCACGGAGGGTTTATCATATACTGAGGAGTCCATATATATATATATATATATATATATATATATATATATATATATATATATATATATATATATATATATATATACACATATTATATATATATATATACATAAATACATACATTTATATATATAAATAAATATGTACATATATATATATATATATATATATATATATATATATATATATATATATATATATATATATATATATATATATATATATATGTATATATATATATATATATATATATATATATATATATATATATATATATATATATATATATATATACATATATATACACATGCATAAAACAGTAATACATTTACATAGTGTCATCATGTATATATGATACGTATGCATACATTAAAATACACTCATCGTCTTACAAACCACACCTGAAAAAAGAAGAGAGAGAGAGAGAGAGAGAGAGAGAGAGAGAGAGAGAGAGAGAGAGAGAGAGAGAGAGAGAGAGAGAGAGGGCGCGGAAATTTCGTTCATTCACAAGCGGCCAGACTCATTTGCATACGCTTAACAAACTTTCCCGGCGATAATTTTCTCTTTAAAAAACTCCGAAAGCAGAAGTGGTAAACACTATTGTAATAAGATATTCCTTCCTCTTTTTCCTCGTCGGTAATACAAGACTCTGAGAGATCTCGGTAATGTTTCCCGGTTTTCCGTACTGTAGAATGATGCACACACACATATACATACACACATATACATTCATGTGTATATATATATATATATATATATATATATATATATATACGTACAGTATATATATACATATATATATATATAAATATTTATACGTATGTATATATATATATATATAAATATATATATATTTATATATATATATATATATATGTATGTATATACAGTATTCATATATATTCGTATATATTTATATGCGTGCATGTGTTTATATATGGCGGTGTATAAACACATTCAATCTCCTTTCGTTCATTTTATAATACTGGTCACTCGTGTGCATAAGTGTTATATACAAGCAGACAGATATTTAAAACTTCTTCTTTACAATTCTAGAGAGATAAAAAAACCATTCCGGATATCTGCTATTAATATTCAAAAATTACAAAAAGAATAGCCATTATATTACATGGAACCTTTAAGCGAATTAATATCTCAGTAAAAGACTGCGATGATGATAGGTGGATACTCCCCCCCACCCCTCTCAGCCCTTTCTTTCCCCCCTTCCCCTCCCCCCACATAAATCTTACATGTCATTTAACCTTAAAACCCAATTTCTTTTCTGAAGCGACAGTGTCACTTACACCTTTACATTCTTAACTGGTTAAGACTTCCATCCTTACATTCTTCACTGATTTGGATTTACATCCTTACATTCTTAAGTGACTTAGATTTACATCCATTCATTCTTAAGTGATATAAGACTTACATCCTTACATCCTTAACTGGTTTAGATTTACATCCTGACATTCTTAACTGGTTTAGACTTACATCCTGACATTCTTAACTGGTTTAGACTTACATCCTTACATTCTTAACTTGTTTAGACTTACATCCTGACATTCTTAGCTGGTTTAGACTTACATCCTTACATTCTTAACTTGTTGAGACTTACATCCATACATTCTCAACTGGTATATACTTACATCCTTACATTCTTAACTGGTTTAGACTTACATCCTTACATTCCCAACTGGTTTAGTCTTACATACTTACATTCTTAACTAATTTAGACTTACTGTACATCCTAACATTCTTAGCTGGTTTAGATTTACACCCTTACATTTTCAACTGGTTTATACTTACATCCTTACATTCTTAACTGATTTAGTCTTAAATCCATACATTCTTAACTGGTTTAGGTTTGAATCCTTACATTCTCAACTGGTTTAGACTTACATCCTTACATTCTTAACTGGTTTGGACTTACATCCTTACATTCTTAACTGGTTTAGACTTACATCCTTACATTCTTAACTGGTTTACACTTACATCCTTACATTCTTAACTGGTTTAGACTTACATCCTTACATTCTTAACTGGTTTGGACTTACATCCTTACATTCTTAACTGGTTTATATTTACATCCTTACATTCTCAACTGATTTAGTCTTAAATCCATACATTCTTAACTGGTTTAGATTTGAATCCTTACATTCTCAACTGGTTTAGACTTACATCCTTACATTCTTAACTGGTTTGGACTTACATCCTTACATTCTTAACTGGTTTAGACTTACATCCTTACATTCTTAACTGGTTTAGACTTACATCCTTACATTCTTAACTGATTTAGGCTTAAATCCACACATTCTAAACTGGTTTAGACTTAAATCCTTACATTCTCAACTGGTATATACTTACATACTTACATTCTTAACTGGTTTAGACTTACATCCTTATATTCTTAACTGGTTTAGACTTACATCCTTACATTCTTAACTGGTTTAGACTTAAATCCTTACATTCTCAACTGGTATATACTTACATACTTACATTCTTAACTAATTTAGACTTACAACCTTACATTCTTAACTGGTTTAGATTTACATCCTTACATTCCCAACTGGTTGATATTTACATCCTTGTATTCTTAACTGGTTTAGACTTACATCCTTACATTCTCAACTGGTTTAGACTTACATCCTTACAAGTTTAGAATTCCATCATTACATTCTTAACTGGTTTAGACTTATATCCTTACATTCTTACCTTGTTTAGACTTATATCCTTACATTCTTACCTTGTTTAGACTTATATCCTTACATTCTTCACTGGTTTAGACTTACATCCTTACAGGTTTAGGCTTCCATCCTTACATTCTTAACAGGTTTAGACTTCCATCCTTACATTCTTAACTGGTTTAGACTTACATCCTTACAGGTTTAGACTTCCATCCTTACATTCTTAACTGGTTTAGACTTACATCCTTACAGGTTTCGACTTCCATCCTCATAGTCTTAACTGGTTTAGACTTATATCCTTACATTCTTACCTTGTTTAGACTTACATCCTTACATTCTTCACTGGTTTAGATTTACATCCTTACAGGTTTAGACTTCCATCCTTATATTCTTAACTGGTTTAGACTTATATCCTTACATTCTTACATTGTTTAGACTTACATCCTTACATTCTTCACTGGTTTAGACTTACATCCTTGCATTCTTCACCGGTTTAGACTTCCATCCTTGCATTCTTCACTGGTTTAAACTTACATCCTAACATTCTTACCTTGTTTAGACTTCCATCCTTACATTCTTAACTTGTTTAGACTTACATCCTTTCATTCTTCACTGATTTAGACTTACATCCTTTCATTCTTCACTGATTTAGACTTACATCCTTTCATTTTTAATTGGTTTAGACTTACAAACTTACATTCTTCATTGATTTAGACTTACATCCTTACATGCTTAACAAATTTAGACTATGTCCTTACATTCTTAAGTTATTTAGACTTTATATTCTTTAATTCTTTACTGATTCTCTCTCTCTCTCTCTCTCTCTCTCTCTCTCTCTCTCTCTCTCTCTCTCTCTCAAACACAGTTTATTTTATAACTAATTCATGAAATTTAAACACTTATCTAACTGTTAAACAGGAATCACTCTCTCTCTCTCTCTCTCTCTCTCTCTCTCTCTCTCTCTCTCTCTCTCTCTCCTTTATTTTGTATCACAGCCAAATCATAAAAATTAAACTATTATGGAGTCTTTATTCTAAAACTACGTGCTGAAACTAATGTCACCGAAAGAAATAAAAAAAAAAACTAAAATACTAATATATTTATCGAAATTGTAAACCACAGAAAACGCTCCCTAACAACAAACTTATCGAAATCATAAAACCGCAGAGAACGCGCCCTAGTAACAAACCGGGGAGGGGGGGGGGTGTTTGCAATGCTCCTTACCTGCGTCTAACTATCGGCGGTGACACGATCTCTCTTTTAACAATGTAATGACGGGGAGTGAAGGCTAAGCCCTTCGGATAAAAAAAAAAAAAATGGCGTTAGGCCTACGGCAGGAAGGGCAGGCAGCCCGGCACCATAGGCCTAATTGACGGCGAAAACTCTCGACTGTGTGCAAAGTAACAATGGATGAAAAAAGATGATTAAATTTTGCTTTCTTGGAAGTCGCCAAGCGATGACGATTGAGCTCTAGATTTCAGGCTCGTGAATATAATGAAGGTGATTATATACATATACATAAATACACACATATATACATACACATCTATATATCAGTATATATAAAAATTTACATACATAATATTATATACAAAAATTTATATATATATATATATATATATATATGTATATATATTATATATATGCATATATATATATATATATATATATATATATATATATTTATATATATATCGATGTACTCTACAATGAAAACGAAAGAGAAACTAAAGAGGAAAAAGGAAATAATTTATCTTCGTGATTGAGAAGAGTACAGCTAATATATATACTGTATATATATATATATATATATATATATATATATATATATATATATATATATATATATATATATATACTATTAATTTAATTTCATGTTTCTATTGAACCTTCGAGAAGTCTGTTTCCTTTTAATGCGGGCCACTCCCTCTCCCCAACGCCCTTCTCTCAATGTATGTAGTATACAGTAATCCCCGTTCTCCCGCGATATGATAAATCCGTCCTACGGATTTATCATACAGATTTATATTACTACAGTTCCCACAGGATTCAGAGCGCGTTACATTTATCGAACTTAAACTCTTGTGCGTAACAAACTTACAGACGAATTGTTGAATTTAAATGCAAGGAATATACGATATATATGTAATTATACGTGTGTATATGTATATATATATATATATATATATATATATATATATATATATATATATTATAATATAATATACCGTATATATACACATACATATATATGAATATATATATATATATATATATATATATATATATAAATTATATATATATATATATATATATATATATATATATATATATATATATATATATATATATACCTCGTATAAGTACATAATATCGTAGCTATATCCCTTGCATTTAAATCCAACAATTTTCTCTTTAAGTTTTTCATATATTATATATAATATACATACACTGCCATACATGTATACATACATATATATGCATATATATAATATATATACACAAACACACACATATATATATATATGCATACACACATATATATTATATATCTATGAAACACATAAAGATCAATTATTGCAAAGACCGTGACAAAACGGACATAAATTCCCAGTAACCTCCTGCCGATCTGGAAAATACAAAAAAAAAAATACAAAAAAAAAAAAAAAAAAAAATCAAACGTAATCAAACATTACGACGAAGCAATTACACGGCGTCTTTGAACAACGCGACCACCTTGAAACACGTTCCTGTCATTTTTACGACCTCCGTCAAGATGTCTCGTGTTTGTACTTGGGCGTGTTTGTTTGTTACTGTTTTTTTTTTTTTTTGTTTTTCCAGTGTGTGCGCTGCTTCTACTTAGAGTCATGTCATTTTTCAAAGGACTGGGAGTGTGTTTGTTCTGTGTTTGTACTTGGATTCATGTTATTTTTCAAAGTACTGGGAGTGTGTTTGTTTTGTTTGTGTGTGTCAGTATGTGTGTTTGTACTTGGAGTCATGTCATTTTTCAAAGCACTGGGAGTGGGTCTGTTTTGTTTGTGAGTCAGTATTTGTGTTTGTACTTAGGAGTGTGTTTGTTTTGTTTGTGTGTCAGTATGTGTGTTTGTACTTAGGAGTGTGTTTGTTTTGTTTGTGTGTCAGTATGTGTGTTTGTACTTAGAGTCATGTCATTTTTCAAAGCACTGGGAGCATGTTTTTTTTTGTGTGTGTGTCAGTGTGTGCGTTTGTACTGAGTCATTTCATTTAAAATGTCTCTTAAAATAATTAAAATTAAACATTATTAATATAAACCGTTATTCCTTAAGATGTCCTTTAAAATAATAAAAAAAAAACAATAATGACATCCCTTACAACAATCAAAATAAAATCATGATATCTAACGTTATTCCTTAAAATAATTAAAATAAAATAACGATAATATATATATATATATATATATATATATATATATATATATATATATATATATATATATATATATATATATATATACCAATATCCCTTCAAACTACTTCATAAAAATAAGTAAAAAATGCGCCGAAGTTTTTCGGTGCAATCGAGTTTTCTGTACAGTTGCTACAGCGTATAATCTTTCGGTGGTCTCGGTATAATACTGTATGATCGCGGCCCATGAAACTAACCACGGCCCAGTGGTGGCCTATCCTATCTAGTTGCCAGAAATACGATTATGGCTAACATTAACCTTAAATAAAATAAATACTAATGAGGCTAGAAAGCTGAAATTTGGTATGTTTGATGATTGGGGGATGGGTGAACAACGTACCAATTTGCAGCCCTCTAGCCTCAGTAGTTTTTAAGATCTGAGAGCGGACAGAAAAAGTGTGGACGGACAGACAAAGCCGGCACAATAGTTTTCTTTTACAGAAAACTAAAAAGTATTACTCTTTTCGTTCGAATAATGTCGTACCTGAAGAAAATGTTATTTATTTAACTTATTAATCAGTTTTATCACCTTTCCAAAGTTATGCAGATTGTATGTGGAATAAAAGAATGACGTCAAGCTTCTTTCCTACAGACATTTCAACTCTTCTTTTGGTTTCCCGTAAAAGAAAACTACTGAGATGGCTTTTTGTCTGTCCGTCCGCCTCAGATCTTATAAACTACCGAGGCTAGAGGGCTGTAAATTGGTATGTTGATCATCCACCACCCAATCATCAAACACACCAAATTGCAGCCCTCTAGCCTTGGTAGTTTTTATTTTATTTAAGGTTAAAGTTAGTCATGATCATGCGTCTGGTACCGCTACAGGTGCCAACAACACAGGCCACCACCGGGCTGTGGCTGAAAGTTTCAGGGGCCGCGGCTGAGAGTTTCATGGACCGTGGCTGAGAGTTTCAGTTGCTAATAAGACTCTTCAGAAATAATTTCATAAATCTTGACAAATATCTGTTAGATAGTTGATGACTCTCTCTCTGCTTAAATAATCAGCATAACTGACCATCGCAGCTGCGACGTCATAAAATCCCCATTCAATCAGTCAATGACTCAGCTCAAACAAAATGAACTTTTAACCTCATTTACATTTTTTTTACATCGAATTTCAACGTTGTATTATGATTTAGATTTTGCTTAAAGTGAAATGCAGGATTTGTTGAAATCTATGACACCCATTTCTTCTCTTGAATCAACTTTGCTAAAGTTTCCTTAATAGATTCGCGGTGAGATTAACTCAGAACCCTCCCCCGTGCTTCGTTTATAGTAATTCCTTAAAGAATTCTAATTCCTTTCTTTTAATTTTCCCATTCCTTACTCTATCTCAGTCAGCATCGTCTTCAACATTCTGAGAAGTATAATTTCATTTCAAAGTTCTTTCCTTAATCTCTCTCTGCGCATGTTTACATGCTGGCGGACAATCGGAAGATTAAATACTCGTTTAAATTAGACGTCGATACTATTGAAAGTTGCTAAAGAGAACGACAAAAGCTATGCCGAATGTAACGTACTGATAACTCCGTTTTAGTGTCGGTAATATTTTACAACTTCCGGGAGATGGGGAGGGGGTAGGGGAGGGAGTAGGGGGAGGGGGGGAGGTGTTAAGGGAGAGGAGGAAGGGGGAGAAAGCTTTCTGATCACAGCAGCGGAACTGCACGAGTAAAAGAAATAAACAAAAATACAAAAATAAGGAGATAAACTAGAAGAGACAGACAGACGTGAATGAGAGAGAGAGAGAGAGAGAGAGAGAGAGAGAGAGAGAGAGAGAGAGAGAGAGAGAGAGAGAGAGGAGTTGCCTCAACATTTCACGTTTCGAAAATTTTTTGGCTTTTGGATTCCAAACCGACGAAATGTTAATGTCGGGTTCACAGGGCCAAAAGCCTTCCTGGCCGTTTTTCAGGGAATCACGACAATGGTTCCTAGCAAACGAAATAATAATGTTTACGTACCGAGTCTTATACTCCCGATATCGTGACCTGAGGTTTAAAAATGGAAGGGGGGCGGGGACGGGGGCGGAGGGATTGAAACCCGTTTAATGGTAAATATATGCTATAGAAAACCGCCTTAATATGCTAACGGGCTGCACGTATATATATAGATTTTACGTATTTAGTCAGAAAATCTCTCCCCCAAACTGCTCGCTCGGTTTCATAGGCCATTGGAAACTCATTCTAAGGCTGCATAGACGAAGTCTTTTCCCTCAGAGTTATGTAGAAAGGTTAAGGAAAAAGACTGCATTTGCTAGGGGGTTTGTTGGGGAGGGGGGGGGGAAGAGAGGAGGAGGGGGAGGGGGGGTTAGAACGTATGGGGTCCCTATGCACCCAAAAACCGAGGGAAGCTGTACATGTCTTCGTATTGTAAAATTACCTGAAATCCATAACAGGTCTGGAATCGTCAATACTGCTGGAATTTATCAATTAGTTGATGGCTGTGGGAAGACAGGGGAGGGGCAGGAGGGGGAAGAGGGGTAAGAGGGAAGGTAGAGGATGCCTTCTTCTTCTTCTTCTGATCTCCTCCTCTGTGGAAGGACAGGAACGCGGGAGGGATAGAGAGAAGCCGCGGTTGGTATCTGAGGACATGGAAGAATTTATTTCCTATAGAATTTAGCTCCCCCCCTTTTTTTTTTAAATTTTCCCTCCCCTGAATATTTCTCCCCTAAATTTTTGCCCCAAACTGTGAGCTCTATAGCCCATCGACCTCCGTGTTTTGTCGGCGAGGAGTCGCCCCTCGACCCATCCATCGAGGAATGAGATTCGACCTGGTAGGGAATTTCAGGATTGTCATTTTTCCCCCGCGCGACATATTTCAGGGGAGAAGCTGGGCTCTCCGGAACTGGGTTTCGGGCGAAAATATGGTAATGGCCTTCAAAGGCTCTGTGGCAGATTTATGAAGGGAATAACAAAAGGGCGGGGGGAAGAAATAGGGATAAATAAGGGTAACCCATATTGCGGGAGGAGTGCTAAATGTATGAATACATTACAGGCGATTCCTACATGAAATCGTTGCGGAGATACAAAGGCCGTGGAAATGTTTTTGGGGAGTTTTGGGGCCACGTCAAGCAAGCGGCGACCTTTGCAATCCGCGGAATTCTCTGACGACAAATTTCCAAAGAACTTGAGGAAGTTTGAACCTAAAATTTCCGAAGAACGCAAAGGAAATTTGAAACCAAACAAGTTTCCACAGAATTCAATGGAAATTTGAAACTAAAATCTCCTTAGGAGTCAATGCAAACTTGGAACTAAAATTTCCAAAGAACTCAACGGAATTTTGAAACTAAACAAAGTCCCAAAGAACTCAATGGAAATTTGGAAATAAAATTTCCCAAGAACCCCATGTAATTTGAAATTAAACATTTCCACAGAACTCACCGGAAATTTAACAAATTCCCGCAGAATTCGATAGGAATTTGAAATTAAACAATTTTCCATAAAACTCTGGGGAAACTGAACTTTCTTCGCGAAATCGCTTACTTCAAGATACAAAACATTGTTTATCTTTAAAAAAATGATAAACCGGGTTCGATAATCATAATTCAGGAATAAAATTAAAGAGGGGCAAGGAAAAAGTTACAGATCTGCTTCCAAATCTCCATCCTGTCTTGACAGATCTGTTTCTAAATCTCCATTCTGTCTTGGCAGATCTGTTTCTAAATCTCCATTCTGTCTTGACAGATCTGTTTCTAAATCTCCATCCTGTCTTGACAGATCTGTTTCTAAATCTCCATTCTGTCTTGACAGATCTGTTTCTAAATCTCCATTCTGTCTTGACAGATCTGTTTCTAAATCTCCATTCTGTCTTGACAGATCTGTTTCTAAATCTCCATTCTGTCTTGACAGATCTGTTTCTAAATCTCCATTCTGTCTTGACAGATCTGTTTCTAAATCTCCATTCTGTCTTGGCAGATCTGTTTCTAAATCTCCATTCTGTCTTGACAGATCTGTTTCTAAATCTCCATCCTGTCTTGACAGATCTGTTTCTAAATCTCCATTCTGTCTTGACAGATCTGTTTCTAAATCTCCATCCTGTCTTGACAGATCTGTTTCTAAATCTCCATCCTGTCTTGACAGATCTGTTTCTAAATCTCCATTCTGTCTTGGCAGATCTGTTTCTAAATCTCCATTCTGTCTTGACAGATCTGTTTCTAAATCTCCATCCTGTCTTGACAGATCTGCTTCCAAATCTCCATTCTGTCTTGACAGATCTGCTTCCAAATCTCCATCCTGTCTTGACAGATCTGCTTCCAAATCTCCATTCTGTCTTGACATCTGCTTCCAAATCTCCATCTGTCTTGACAGATCTGCTTCCAAATCTCCATTTTGTCTTGACAGATCTGCTTCCAAATCTCCATTTTGTCTTGACAGATCTGCTTCCAAATCTCCATTTTGTCTTGACAGATCTGCTTCCAAATCTCCATTTTGTCTTGACAGATCTGCTTCCAAATCTCCATTTTGTCTTGACAGATCTGCTTCCAAATCTCCATCTGTCTTGACAGATCTGCTTCCAAATCTCCATCTGTCTTGACAGATCTGCTTCCAAATCTCCATCTGTCTTGACAGATCTGCTTCCAAATCTCCATTCTGTCTTGACAGATCTGCTTCCAAATCTCCATCTGTCTTGACAGATCTGCTTCCAAATCTCCATCTGTCTTGACAGATCTGCTTCCAAATCTCCATTCTGTCTTGACAGATCTGCTTCCAAATCTCCATCTGTCTTGACAGATCTGCTTCCAAATCTCCATCTCTCTTGACAGATCTGCTTCCAAATCGCCATTCTGTCTTGACAGATCTGCTTCCAAATCTCCATTCTGTCTTGACAGATCTGTTTCTAAATCTCTATTCTGTCTTCACGGATCAGTTTATAAACTTTTCCCGTTTATAAGGGGTGGTATGGACCCCGTCCAAAGTGACGGAAAATCGACAGAAAAGCTACAGAATCTCTGGAGCTGAAATCCATGCCCCCTAATACTATTTTAAATATACAACTGGACTACTGATCTTTCCCGTGTTTTGCCTGAAATTTTCTCATAAGACTCGAGATTTTCCCCTGTGATATATGGGGTGGAGGAGGAGGAGGAGGAGGAGGAGGAGGAGGAGGAGGAGGAGGAGGAGGAGGAGGAGGAGGAGGAGGAGGAGGAGAAAATTAAAAATGCCAGGGATCACGAGTACTTTTTTAGGGGGTATTTCAGATTATTTTTTTCTGTAGAGCCATAATCTCTATTGGGCCGTTTCCGTAAAAGTAAATTTGCTTTTGATGGTTCGTTTTTTTGGTTATGTAATGCTTAAAAAAATCTCATTTGTAATCTCATTTACATTCTTGCTATATGAAGCTGAAGGCAGAGAGAGAGAGAGAGAGAGAGAGAGAGAGAGAGAGAGAGAGAGAGAGAAAACTCGCTTAGACCTAATTCATCCGTAACATCTATATCAAGTAATCTGAATGTATGGGGTTAATTCTAGATGGTTACTCTCTCGCTCTCTCTCTCTCTCTCTCTCTCTCTCTGTCCAAAACCCCATACAAAACACTGCCTGTGCACAGGGTCGTAAAGAATCAAATCGAATAGATATTCCATATGTCTTTTCGAACATGAAAATAGATATCGCCTGGAGACATATCAAAATGAACTACGTGTCTCCCTGTGTCCCCCTTCACTCCTCCCTTTCCATCCCCCTCCCCCAATCCCCTTCACCTCCTCTTCCTCCTCCTCCTCGACAAGGAGCGTCTCCCTCAAACCCCTCTGGAGTATAAGCGTATATTCTAAGGACCCTGCGGCTGCCTTTTCCAGAATCCCTCAGTGAGGAGGAGGAGGAGAGGAACTTCCAGAGGCCATCTTCCTACCCCTCCCCCTCCAGAGGTCACCCTCTCCCCTCCCGAGGCCTCCCATTTTGGGGGGGGGGTTAGTTATGACTTTTGCCTTTAACGCTGATGAGGGAAAAAATATATATATAACCGAAAGGGTTACTCAATGTTTATCCTGGGCTGAGGAGGGACTGGACACATTTTTGGAAATTTCCATCTTCCAGGGTTACTTCTACAGCAAAATCTTCCAGCTCGTGTTCATAGATTAGTTTCGTTCCTGTCAAAGTTCAAATTGATTGGAGACAAAACGATGGTATCTTTGCTAACAAGCTTTTCATATCAATTGCCAATACTCCTACAATTACCATTGCTATCATTTCTTGTTATTTACCACTAAGTGTAATTACATTAATCCCATTTTGGCCCTAGGCACAGATAAAAGTGGAGGGCTTGACCATATTGTAAACAGCTTTGCAGTTGCAAAATAATCCTTACTGAAACTTGTCCAGGGAGCCTGATGCGACTGACGTCGGGCTACAATGATCCCTGAGAGCCGACCTCCGAGAAATAGTTAAAGTGAGAGGTCATTAGTTCCTCTCTTTGACGCCACTTGAGCTGAAAATGTTTGATGTCTTGAGGCCAATCGTTGCTTTACCTAAACTAAAGAGGTTATATTATTTTGCCTTAAGTTTGCTTTTGGCGTGTCTGTTCGTTAGCAGGATCACGCAAAGCTATGAGTATATTTCTACGAAAAATTGACCAAAGGTGGACCTCGTTATTGGCAACGAGGGCTCATGTTTTGGCAGAAATACGGGGACGAAGCTTTTGTGGAGGAAGAGTCTTCTGGGCTGGACTGTTCAGCCTTGTTTACGAGTATAACGTTCTAAGCAAATCTACGCAAAAGAACTCGAAACATTACGCACCATTACCGTAGATTTTGGTAAGCAAACTTATTCGTTAACTCTGCAGAGAAAGTTTGACGGGTGGTTATATCTCCTCTTAGTCTGTGAAA
>JANJGK010000015.1:51152698-51158914 GCA_039081455.1 Macrobrachium rosenbergii
TATATATTAAATTTCATTTAATTGCAGAAAAAACTCACGGCAATAGCTATGGTTATCATTCAATATTTTCGAATTAGATTTTTTTAACTTGAGGCAATGATCTGCAACTTTTTCCTACAGTCGCCGAGGAAAGTAAGCAGAGTTGCTGTACGCCATGTTAACGATTTTAGAATCCTTTTTAACAGACTAAGCTCTCAGTAGATCACTCGTTTTTCCTTGGTACACTCAGTACAGACAGCTTTGATCTCGTACAAGTTCTGAACGCGTTCGAAATTCGTATCCTCGCTCGCGCGGTGTCGCCAATTTGACGAGAGAGAAACTTGGTTATCTTCTGAAATTTAATGAATTTCCACCTTACAATAACACTGCTGCGTAAAATCGTTGCCAGTAACTTTATAAGTATGTGTATATGTATATATAAATATATATATATATATATATATATATATATATATATATATAGATATATATATATATATATATATATATATATAATATACATCATATATATATTATACTGTATATATATATATAAAAACTTTGCAGTTACTTAAGGTTTTCTGTTTATTGTTTCCCCTTCCCCCAAAAAAAAAAAAAATTGGTAAAAAATCCAGAATGCCTTTGGGGTCGTATACAAGGATGGGGGGGGGGAGTGAGAAAGGAGGGGGTCAGGGAGAGGGTGGGAGGGGTGGGGGGGGGAGAATGGGGAGGGGTGCCGGTTTGTTATAATTACTGCTGCCCTCTGATGAATCGCTTTAAAATGTCAGGCGCTTTTCATTGTCCAATTAGTCATTGAACAACACCAAAAACTTATTTCCATATTCTAGTTTGTTCTACATGTCCCTGAACTTATCTAACACCACTTAAAGTGTCCCAGGAACATATAAAGCTCCGGCAACGTCTGGCAATGATTTTTTTTTCCACAGCAGTGTTATTGTAAAGAGGCAATCAGTTATATTTCAGACGACGTCAAATTTTTCTCTCGTCAAATTGGCAACACCGCGCGAGCGAGGTATACAAATTTCGAACGCGTTTACAACCTGTACGGAGTCAAAGCCATGGCCTGCATTGCGCATACCAAGGAAATATGAGTGATCTACTGAGAACTTTGCCCTTAAAAAAAGGATTCTCAAATCATTCCCATTGATTATCGCAATATTTCTTGCTGTCTTTCATTTATAACTGCACGAAACTGCTTGCGAAAGGTAACTGTCTTAACTGTTTAGAACAATCTCATTCGAAAAGTATTGAATTTTAATTATAGCTAAAACCAAGAGTTTTATTTTTTAACTAAATGTAATTTATTCTTTTTGAAATGAACTGATTTGAATGTCGAATTTAGGCTAAAGGCCAAGCACTGGGGCTAATGAGGTCATTCAGGGCTGAAACGGAAACCGACAGTAAAGGTTTGAAAGGAGAGGGTGGAAAGTAAGATGGAAGAAAGAGAATATGAAAGGAGGTACAGTAAAAGGAAAGAAAGGGGTTGCAGCTAGGGGCCGAAAGCACGCTGCAAAGAACTTTAAGTAATGCCTACAGCCCACCGCATGAGGTGCACTGACGGCACTACCCCCCCCCTCTAACGGGAAATTTATTCTTTTAAAAGAAGGAAATTAATATCTTTAGACTAAGAAAATCCCGAGTGACGTCCACATTATATCAACTTAAGACAAATGCAATGCAAGAGAGATATTCCGGGTACCATAATTTGATAAATGAGACGAAACTTGAATGCAATTGATAAACATCTTTTACAGATGAAAAACCAATATAAAAGTAACTGCATGTCGACACCAAATTACGTTTATTTCATCTAAAGGTGATTTGCTGTTTTCGTGGTTTGCCTCGTTATGCGATCAACAAAATTCTTGAATTTAGGCTTTTCAGAATTTTGTGCTAGTATTAGATTAATTTGGCCTTATGCCAACACAGGCTATTTTACAGAAAGCATTCTGAGAGTAGGTTAGTTTTGTGTATGTGACGACTAAAAATAAGATTATTATTATTATTATTATTATTATTATTATTATTCTTCAGGAGATGAACCCTATTCATATGGAACAAGCCCACCAAAGGGGCCACTGACTTGAAATGCAAGCTTCCAAAGAATACTATGGGTGTTCATTAGGAAGTAAGAGAAGGTAAAGGGAAATACAGAAAGAAGAGATCTCTTATTAAAAAGAAAAAAAACGTTAATAAATTAATAAATAGATAAAAATGTATTAAAATGCAAGGAGAATAGTACCAGAGTAGTAATGCATTGCATCTTCGCTTGAACTTTCGAAGTTCCAATTGCACGACATCCTCAGGAGAGACTGTTCCACAGTCCAATAGTGTTAGGAATAAAGGACATCTGGAACTAACAAGTTCGACAGCGAGGCCATATTTATACTGCATATAGGAAAACGAAGCGATATTACGAAACGTAAGTAATGCGCTAATAATGATCGATTGATTTACGAAATTTAGGCTGTCGAGCCCAGGACTATACGGCACTTTCGGCCATTCAGCGCTTAAGACGGTGAAAAGAGGGAGTTCGAGTGGTTGGACAGCAAGATAAAAAGAATCAGGAAATAACGGAGATGAATACAAGGATCTTTTATAAAGGTGGAACTGGGAGAAAACACCACAAAGTTCCGCTGAGTAGTCACAGTTAGACATGGTTAGAGAGGTTGGACAGCAGGACTGAAGAAAGGAAGGATCTTATAAAGGTGGAATTGGGAGAAACCCCCACAAAGTTGCGCTGAGAAGTCACAGTTAGACATAGTTAGAGAGGCTGGACAGCAGGGCTGAAGAAAGGAAGCGGGAATGGAGGTGACATTAAAAGCTAAAAAGAGTGGGTGCAGCTAGGGGCCGAGGGGACGCAGCAAACTCCCTTCAGGAACGCCTACCGTATTCTGCGCTGATAGAGGATGACCCCACTCTGAAGACAAACCTATTTCATTATATTATTTTTCTTCCCTTTTTTTTTCTAAACATCTTCTAAACACTATCCACTTATCCTTTACCTCCGAGAAAATAAAAGACGATTTTCATGTTTTCCCTGCATCTTCTACTCTCCCCTAAATCTGTTGTCGACTGGAAGTGAATTGGGGTCGACGGATGCATTAGCAGACTTACTGAAGGGACGCAGGAAGGAAGGATGGGTCCACCTTAGTTACTTTTAACTCCTTTTTTTTTTGTGAAATACAGAATACATACCATTGTGTTTTGGATTTCAATAACAAAATACGGCATTGATCTATGTAAAAAAAGTGTATAACTGATATTTTAAGAATAGAAGAATAGAACAGAATATAGAATTTTGGCCAAAGGCCAAGCGCTGTGACCTGTGAGGTCAGTCAGCGCTGAAACGGAAATTGAGAGCAAAAGGTCTGAAAGGTGTAACAGGAGGATAACCTCGCAGTTGCACTATGAATTAGTTGTTAAGAGAGGGTGGAAAGTAAGATGGAAGAAAGAGAATATGAAAAGAGGTACAGTAAAAGGAACGAAAGGGATTACAGCTAGGTGCCGAAGGCACGTTGCAAAGAACCTCAAGTAATGCCCACAGTGCACCGCATGAGGTGCACTGACGGCACTAACCCCCTACGGGACACGGCTAAATGAATAATTATATCGAGTACATTTTAGTTAAATTTTAATTAAATGTAACGGTGCTAGTTTTTATGATAAGTATATAAATAAAAGGACCCTTTTATTTTTTTACAATTAAATAAAATAAAATAGAATTAATAAAATTTTGATTAGACAGTTAAACGACAGCTTATGTACAGATATATCTCAAGTTCTTAAAAGGCATAGACTTATACTTGATACGTTATGATTATCGTATACTGTGTAGTATGCGTTCACTGTCTGTAATCAAGAAGAAGAAGGAGAGGCAGAAGAGGAAGAGGAAAAAAGAGAAGAAGAAGAAGAAGAAGAAGAAGAAGAAGAAGAAGAAGAAGAAGAAGAAGAAGAAGAAGAAGAAGAGGGGGAGGAAAAAAGAGAAAAAGAAGTAGAAATAGAAGAAGAAGAGGAAAAGAAGTGAAAAAGGAGAAGAAAGAGAAGAGGAAGAGGAGAAGAAGATGAAGTGGAAAAAAGAGGAGAAGAAGAAGAAGAGGAAAGGGGAGAAGAAAAAGAAGAAGACGATGAAAAGGGGGGAAGAAAAAGGAAGGAGAGGAAGAAAAAGAAAGGGGAGAAGAAAAAGAAGAAGAGGAGAAGTGGAAAAAAAGAGAAGAAGAAGAAGAAGAAGAAGAAAAAGAAAGGGGAGAAGAAAAAAGAAGACGAAGAAAAAGAAGAAGAAGAAGAAGAAGAAGAAAGAGGAGAAGTGGAAAAAAGAGAAGAAGAAGAAAGGGGAGAAGAAAAAGAAGAGGAAAAGAAAAAGGGGAAAAACAGAAGAAGAAGAAGTAGTGGAAAAAAGAGAAGAAGAAGAAGAAGAAGAAGAAGAAGAAGAAGAAGAAGAAGAAGAAGAAGAAGAAGTAAAACTTTATCTGAGACTTACACAAATCAGACCTACATTTCTTTTTAACTCTCTATCGACATTCAGCGCCAGAGAATCGACGTCGACGAGTCTCGTCGATCCTAAAATATTCACTTACGAGATACTTTTCACTTAAGAGACGCTTTTTTTTTTTTTTTTTGTAAAAGTTCGCCTCATACGATGATCCGTGTTTGAGTTGCCTGATTTTGAGTTGCCTGATTGAAATGGATAACTTGTGAAATACACCATTTTCGTCATTACTCTCTCTCTCTCTCTCTCTTTCTCTCCCCGGGTACATGCGTATATGGATGAATGTCAGTTTCGTATACTATAATAAACTCTCTCTCTCTCTCTCTCTCTCTCTACCCGAGTACATGCGTATTTGGATGAATGTAACTTTCCTCTCTCTCTCTCTCTCCCCGAGAACATGCGAATATAGATGAATGTTAAATCTGTATACTGTAATAAACTCCTCTCTCTCTCTCTCTCTCTCTCTCTCTCTCTCTACCCGAGTACATGCGTATTTGAATGAATGTCACTTTCTCTCTCTTTCTCTCTCTCCTCCCCTAGAACATGCGAATATAGATGAATGTCAATTTCGTATATTGTAACAAACTCTCTCTCTCTCTCTCTCTCTCTCTCTCTCTCGTCTCTCTCTCTCTCTCTCTCTCCGAACACATGCGTGTATAGATGAACGTCAATTTTCGTTTATAATAAATCTCTCTCTCTCTCTCTCTCTCTCTCCTTCTCTCTCTCGTTTTTGTATGTAAGTGCTGGCCTTGAAATCTTTGGCTGAAGAATTACTCTCTCGCCGTGTTCGCCCTCATAGGCCTACAAGGGTCTGTGCATAGGCTTGATGCGCGTATAAGAGGATGTATATATATTATCCATTTGCATTACGTATCTTCCCCTACCATATGTTATGGCTGGTCCCCTCCTCAGTCCGAGGGAAGCCCTGGTCTTCTCTAGGGGATACGGAACTTTAGGGGGGGAAGCCCATCTCCGAGTCCTGAGGATGATGGGGGGGGGGGCGGAGGGTCCCTGGTATCCCCTCGGGGAGAGGGAGGGAAGAGGGGGATGATAGGAATGGACGTTGTGTTAGGCAGCCACACGACTGTTGACATAAAGGGGTTCCAGGTACATTTCCATGAGTTTTCCCTCTCGCTCGGTTTCTTCTATGTTCCCTCGGTCGAGGCAGGCTTCCTCATGAACGACGGGCTCCTCCGGTTACCCCGTTTACCGAAAGTGAGGGAAAAATGAGGAGTCCTTACCGCCAAACGCGTGCCTTTTTATGAGGGGACCACAACCCACCACCACCACCACCAAAGCAGCTGCTGCTGCTTGCTGCTGCTGCTGCGATGGTCATCGTACATCGGCCATGCGGGTCTTGAAAAGGAGGGTTGGGGGGGGAGGGGGGGAGGGGAGAGGAAGGATAGACGGTGGGCCTTCAATACTACACACACAAGTCAGTAGGCCTAAAAATCAATACCGTTTCGCCTTTAGATATCCTCCCCAATGATCGAACGGCCATTTTTATAGGCCTCTCCGAACGACAAAATGGCGACATTATGCGGTTAACGGCTACAAGACACAACAACGACAGAAAAACAAAAGAAAAAGTAAACAAAAAAAAACAAAAAAAGGGCGGGAAATGCTCTCCGATATGAAATGCCCGCGCGACGACGGTCAGAGGAAGAAGAAGGAGAAGAAGACCCGGCTATTAAAAGAATAATGAGATCACTTCTTTCTCACCTTTG
>JANJGK010000015.1:51159014-51169014 GCA_039081455.1 Macrobrachium rosenbergii
TCTCTCTCTCTCTCTCTCTCTCTCTCTCTCTCTCTCTCTCTCTCTCTCTCTCTCTCTCTCTCGCTCCTCCTCCGACATCGTCGCCTTAGATTCTTTAAAGGAGACAGACCCCGGAGATAAAAAAACCCGCCTGGAAACTTCTACCGAACTTCCTGGAAAGTCGGAATGCACAGACAAGACATCCAGACACGCAGACGAACAGAAAGACAGCGTTCGTAAAAAAAAACCACGGGACTCCATCATTCCTAGAAGTCTGGAATGAATCGTTCTTCGGGATTTCTTTCCAGCGGCCCCGCGACCTCCTGGTCGTCGCGCGAGCTTCCAGGTTCCAGCGCTCGGCCGGGCGGGTTCCAGGCACCAGCAACCAGCGCTGGATGATGGCTGGCGCTTTGGGGGGCAGAGAGAGAAAGAGTGTGTGTGTGTGTGTTCCTGGAGGAGGAGGAGGAGGAAGGGGAGGAGGAAGGGGGAGGAGGAAGAGGAGGAGGCGTTAATTTCGGAAAAGCGAACGAAAGACTGCGAAGAGATTCTTGAGGGTGAAAAAAAGAAGAGAAAAAAAACTTATTAGGTTGTTAAGAAAGGCTCACTGACACCCGACTGATTACTTACAGAGTGTGTGTGGGTTTTTTTTTTGAGTTTTTTTTTTTTTCAGCGTCGGTTTTGCTATTACAACATAACCGGTGGAGGTGTGGTTTTCTTGCCTTTAATTTCTTTCTTTTATTACTTTTGTTATGACGCCGAGGCAAAAAGTTAAAAAAAAAAAATAAATAAAAAAAGAGCTTCCAACTTTAGATGTTTTCTTAAGACGAGGTTCTTAATCACGTGCACGTTAATTCAGCACCATTTGCCACTGGCTTTCTGAGACTTAGTTTTTTTTTTTATCTATTATGATTCTTTTTTATTTTTTGCCTTTTGTTAACCTTGTCGGGTCTGCCTGGAAAATCGTCTTTCGTTGATTGTGGAAGCGATGACAATGAAAACAGTTCAGGGAGTGTTAACAATTAGTTTATTCCTGAAGACTTTGCTCGCTACTTTTAATTACTTTTCATTAACTTCCCCTTCTTCTTCTTCTTCTTCTTCTTTTGGACTTTCCTTCACTGAAGGCCGCTGAGTGAAGGATAAAATGGGAAGTGATTTGATCTCTTCTTAAGGCGAGTGAGTGATTTAACCGGATGTTTTTACCATTTTTTTTTTTTAGACGCGGTTACAGGCTGTAAAAATGTTTGTTGACGCTTTGTTTGGACGGGTAATTGTAAATCGGAACAACGTTTTTATACGTGTATTGATATACATATTTACACCCATACATACATGCGCGCACACACATATAAATAGGATATATATATACCGTATACATGTGTGTATATATATATATATATATATATATATATATATATATATATATATATATATATATATATATATATATATATATATTATATATACACACATACATATAAAAATATATGTGCATATATTTATATGTACATAAATTTCCGAGAACCTTTTACCCTATACCTAAGGACTACAATATGCGGGCTATAATAAAGACATGCAATTCAACTAGAATAAAAAACTTTGCATTGAAAATTATTATCTGTATATTGTTTTACGAGAAATAATTTTTCTTTGTATTTGTGTACCTCAATTACCACTAAAAATATAATCAGAAACAACCGGAAAGGAAATAATAATAATAATAATAATAATAATAATAATAATAATAATAATAATAATAATTATTATTATTATTATTATTATTATTATTATTATTATTAGCCTAACACTCAACATCAATTACCGAAAATATATTATAAATAATATTTTGTAGTTCTATATTGATTTATTTAATCATTCAAAGGTCAAAAGGCAAAATCAAATTAATATTGTGATAGGAAAAATCTTTGTATGTCCGAACATAATGTTTGGATACAATTTTTTTGGGGGGTGAGTTTTGAATTCACTATATTTATATATGTTTAAGCCCTTGGGTTGAAAAAGAACAGGTATTTATTCAATAATAATAATAATAATAATAATAATAATAATAACAATAATAATAATAATAATAATAATAAGAACAACAACAACAGCAATAATAATAATAATAATAATAATAATAATAATAATAATAATAATAATAATAATAATAATAATAATAATGAATTTATGGTAAAAGCCCATACAATAAACGTGAATATTATAACATTACATGTGAATTTTAACAAAGCAATTTGAAATACAGTTGAATAAAATTCTCTTGCTTACTAAAAGTAAACTTCCTGTACAATAATTCAAAATTAAGAAACCTACTAAAAGTAAACATCCTGTACGATAATTCAAAAATAACAAATTTACTAAAAGTAAGCATCCTGTACGATAATTCAAAATTGACAATTTACTAAAAAATAAACATCCTGTACGATAATTCAAAATTAACAAATTTACTAAAAGTAAACATCCTGTACGATAATTCAAAATTAACAAGTTAAACTAAAAGTAAACATCCTGTACAATATCCAAAACTAACAAGTTTGCTAAAAATAAACATCTTGTGCGATAATTCAAAATTAACACATTTACTAAAAGTAAACATCCTGTACGATAAATCAAAACAAACAAGCTTACTAAAAAAAAACACGATAATTCAAAATTGAAATTAACAAATTTACTAAAAGTAAACATCCTGTACGATAATTCAAAACAAGCAAGCTTACTAAAATCACCCTGTACGATAATTCAAAATTGACAAGTTTACTAGAAGTAAACATACTGTACGATAATTCAAAATTAACAAATTCACTAAAAGCAAAACTCCTCTACGATAAATCATCATGTACGATAATTCAAAATTAACATGTGTACTAAGAGTAAACATCCTGTACAACAATTCAAAATTAACAAGTGTACCAGAAGTAAACATACTGTACGATAATTCAAAATTAACAAGTTTACTAGAAGTAAACATACTGTATGATAATTCAAAATGAACAAATTCACTAAAAGTAAACATACTGTACGAAAATTCAAAATTAACAGAGACATAACATAAAAATGCAACCACAACATTATGACAACTGGGTCATTTTACTTACAAAGAAATGGATTTTTGAGAATTCGAAAATAAGTGTAACGGACAAAAATAATAAATAAATAAATAAATATATATATATATATATATATATAAATAAATAAATATATATATATATATATATATATATATATATATATATATATATATATATATATAGTGTGTGTGTGTGTGTATTTATATGTATATATCTATATATATAATATATAATTATATGTACGACATCTACACTCAAAAGATAGTACACATGACGGCTGCATCCGTTCTTGCTGGGATTCGAATCTTTTGGGTTTGTCATAGCGATAACAGCGGGTTAAGTCTTTGTCATCGGGGACAGAAAAAAGTGCGGACGGACAGACAAAGTCGGCACAACAGCTTTCTTTTCAGGAAACTAAAAACTACAAATTTAAGCTATAAATCATAGCTATATTCCGAGGATTTTTGTACTTGTAATATGTGCCCATTATGATGACCCATAAAGAGCGCTGTGAGAAAGTGAAGAAGAGTCTAACTGACATAATAATAATAATAGTAATAATAATAATAATAATAATAATAATAATAATAATAATAATAATAATAATAATAGTTATTATGTCATTATTATTATTAAAACTGTTTTATGATATTGATTACAATAATAGTAATAATAATAATAATAATAATAATAATAATAATAATAATAATAATAATAATAATAATAAATATTTTGATTGTTATCATTACTGCTATTATTATTATTATTATTATTATTATTATTATTATTATTATTATTATTATTATTCTTATTATCATTATTATTATTATTAAAACTGTTTTAGGATACTGATTAAAATTGCATTACTACTACTACTACTACTACTACTACTACTACTACTACTACTAATAATAATAATAATAATAATAATAATAACTGTTGTTTTCAATATTCTTATCATTGCTATTATTATTACGAAAAATCTCATGATACGGATTACAACAGCAGCAACAACAATAATAATAATAATAATAATAATAATAATAATAATAATAATAATAATAATAATAATAATAATAATAATAATAATAATAATAAACAACTTGAGAAAAAAGTAATACATCTTGAAACGCAGAACTGAAAAATAACAGACAGCAAAATTACATAACGTACATAAAGAGAATAAATTAAAGGACAGGAAAACAAAATGACACAAAAAAAAAAAAAAAGATTACAAATGCGATACGGATTGCCGGGGAGTGCTGGGGTTGGGGGGGAGGAGGGCGGGGGGTTGGGGGGGGAGGGGGATATGTTGGTTGGAGGAGAGAGATGAGGGGGGTGGTGAAGGAGACTTTCAAAGCCATTAATTAAGAGGCGAATCTGTATTGCACAGAAGAAAAGGAGAGACATAGGATGAACTCTTTTTTTTTATTTAAATTTTTTTTCCCAATTGTTCGATATTATGAGAACTTAATAAATTTATAAGGTGGATAAGACACAGGAAGATTTTTCAAATGTAAAAGTAACAGATTATGATACGTAAATAAATCCTTAACCTTGACACGTAGCATTTAAAGTGTAGCCTGACCTAATTTCGTAGTGACGGAACCGATTTGAAACAGAAACAAAATAAGTAAAAAATACGCCGAAGTTTCTTCGGCGCAGTCGAGTTTTCTGTACAGCGTACAATCAAGGCCACCGAAAATAGATCTATCTTTCGGTGTTCTTGGTATATGCTATATGAGCCGCGGGTCATGAAACTTTAACCACGGCCCGGTGTTGGCATGTCCTATATCGTTGCCAGACGCACGATTATGGCTAAACTTAACCTTAAATAAAATAAAAGCTACTGAGGCTAGAGGGCTGCAATTTGGTATGTTTGATGATTGGAGGGTGGATGATCAACATACCAACTTGCAGCCTTCTAGACTCAGTAGTTTTTAAGATCTGAGGGCGGACAGAAAAAATGCGGACAGAAAAAAGTGCGGATGGACAGGCAAAGCCGGCACAATAGTTTTATTTTATTTATGATGACTTAGAACCTTATCAATACTTATCGAGGTCCTCCGGTACTAAAAAAGAAAAATGTGTTTTGCATGTGTGTGTTTTTTTTTTTTGCAATAGGCAATGAGTAATTGTTCGCTATAAGAGCTCATGCTGATGATGATGATGATAATGATGATGATGCACTTAAGAATCCAATAATTCGGAAACATTAACAATTAAATACATTCTTCGATATACTTTACGTGAAACCTGCTTTGGAGAAACATGGCGGAGTATGTCCGTAGATTTTCTGAAAAATCTTCTCGCTGCTCCAAAACTTCGTTGCGTCATTAACAAGGTAATACAGATGTCGTTGTGACGCCCATATTAGTAAATAAAACACCTCTCAAACAACGATAATAACGTCACAAAAAGCAGTAAGAACAACTAAAACATCAGGAAGTCTGTGTATGACATAAACAGTTTTAGTTTTCTGTAAACGAAAACGATTGTGCCGGCTTTGTCTGTCCGTCCGCCCTCAGATCTTAAAAACTACTGAGGCTAGAGGGCTGCAAATTGGTATGCTGATCATCCACCCTCCAATCATCCAACAAACTAAATTGCAGCACTCTGACCTCAGCAGTTATTTTTTTTTTTTTTTACGGTTTTAAGGTACCCGTAATCGTACTTCTGGCACCGCCATAATTACCAACAACACACGCCACCATCGTACCGCGGCTGAGTTCCATGGCCGGGACTAAGAATTTCACGGGTCGTGGCTGAATTTCATTGGCCGCGGTTGTACAGAAAACTCGATTGCGCCGAAGAAACTTCTGCGCATTTTTTACTTCTTTTTTTAACTAAGTAAGAGCGCGACTTCGAACTTGGGTCATTAACAATGTAGAGGCGAATAATTATTATTGGAAGAACAGATTTGTCAAGGAGTAAAAAATTATCAAAATTAATAACAATAATTATTATAGTTTCTTATCTGACTACACCTAAATTGTAACAGCGATATATGAAACTATAAATTATCAAAATTAGTAACAATAATTATTGTTTATCATCTGACTAAACATAAATTATAACAGCGATTAACGAAACTATCAAAATTAATAACAATAATTACCATCGTTTCTCATCTGACTAAACCTAAATTATAACAGCGATTAACGAAATTATCAAAATTAATACCAAAGAGTTTTTTCTACTAAAATTAGCTTCTACATAGTTGTATATAAGAATTGCATTTCTGCATGAGAGCAGACAAATATCATTGATATTTATTGCAATATGCAGGCTATGTATGAGAGATGTTGAAGTAGAAATTGAAGAAATATTAATCAGAAGTAATTACGAAATTTACCTCGAATTTGGCTAATATCTTTGGCTTAAAAAATATCAATGATATTTACTGATTTGCTGTAATAATTAGGCTATGTATGAGAGATTTTGAAATATAATTTGACGAAATATTAACCGAAGAATAAATTATGAAATTGACCTCGAATTTGACCTATGAAAAAATTTTTTTTAATCGATCTGGTAATAACTAAGAAACAAAATGCAAATTCAGCAAATGAATTTATATTCTCTCTCTCTCTCTCTCTCTCTCTCTCTCTCTCTGCTAACAATTATTATCTAACAAAGAAAGATAAAAGGAATTTACTTTCTTTTTTTTCAAGTTCTAGCCATTCAACAAATCAATCCAGTAACCAACCAATCACGCAAGACATCAGTCAGGCGACAAATTAATGAAGCAACAAAGCAATCAAGTAACAAATAACGAATCAATCAAACAACGAATCAATAAAGTAACGAACCAATCAAACAACGGATCAATTAAGCAGTAAATCAGTCAAGCACGAAATTGATCAAGCAACAAGTAAACCAAACAACAAAGCAATCGGGTACAATATCAGCCAAGCAACAAATTAACCAAGTAACAAATCAGTCAGGCCACAAATAAATCAAGCAACAAATCAATCAGGTACCACATCAGTCTAGCAACAAATCAATCAAGCTACAAACCAATCAAGTAACAAATAAACCAAGCAAGAAAGCGATCAAGCACCAAATCAATCAAACAACAAATAAACCAAACAAGAAAGCAATCAAGCAACAAATCAATCAAGAAAATCAATCAAACAGCAAATAAACCAAGCAAGAAAGCAATCCAGCAACAAATCAATCAGGAAACAAATCAATCAAGCAACAAATAAACCAATCAAGAAAGCAATCAAGCAACAAATCAACCAAGCAGCGAATCAGCCACCCGGAACTCATGGACTAAAATTCACGACGAAACCGTTTGTGGCCTCAACTGAAATAATGTCTTATATTTTTTCCTTTTCTTTTGAAAGGACGGATGGTCCTGGGTTGGAGTGGGTTTTGGGAGGGGGCGGGGGAGGGGGGGGGGGAGGGATAGGATGTAGGTGAAGGGGGTTTGGGGGGGTAAGGGGGAGGGGGGACCAAAACCCAGGATGGAACAGACTCATCCCAACCATGAAAACGGATCCGAAAATTTTTTTAGCCTCGGGAGAAACATTCGGTCAGAAAGAATATTGGAACTAGATCGCATAATTTACGAATTTCCAAAAAATGTATCATAATAATAATAATAATAATAATAATAATAATAATAATAATAATAATAATAATAATAATAATAATCACATCTCAAGATTCTTCTTCTCAAATCGTAGTTATATATATGTATGTATGCATGTATATATGTACATATATATGTATGTGTATGAATGTATGTATGTGTGTATGTATATACTGCATACATTCAGGCAAACAATAATAATAATAATAATAATAATAATAATAATAATAATAATAATCGGACACATCACAGCTTCTTCATCTTTTCAAATCGCATATATATGCAGTATATATATATATATATATATATATATATATATATATATATATATATATATATATATATATATATATATATATATATATATATATATATATATACATATACCCTCTAGCAAAAACTGGTCTCCGCGATCCAGAAAGAAATGTTTGGCTTCCGAAGGCAAACTCCAACTTGAAGAGCGGCTGAATGATTTGCCTTCTGCGCGCTCTGTATGAACAGAGGTGTATTATTTTCTCTCGCCAAATCCAGCCATTCTTCGGCTTTCGTCCCGGGGAAAGTTCCACTCAAAGAGTAATTGTCAAAAAAAAAATAATCCCACAGTCATACTACTCGACAGTCGGCGGAGGCAGGTGCTCGTAATGGAGAAGATATTCCGAGTGATTCGATTGTTATTATTGTGTTCCTTGCGCGAAAATAATTCGCTGGGTTAATATTTGCACTGATGTCGGCTCGCTTATGCGACGTCCCGTTAGCATTGAGTTTGAGACAGTTCAGATCGCGTTCCGTCAATCTCTCGTACTTCTCTGGTTCTGTTCACTTGCGAGCTTTTACTCTCACTTAATATCTCTCGATGTTCTTCGTTCAGATGTGTTGTTTCTCGTCATCTGGATATTGTTTCTTCCTGATTATCCCTTCTGAATTACCTAGATTATTCTTCAAAATCATTTAGATTTTATTTGAGTACCTCTTTCGTGGGTCAAGTCTCCATTCCTTTTAGAGTCAGGCAACTTATCTTACAAATGATCTCTCCGGGTGTTGTTCTTTTACGAAGTAAAATTTTCATGTTAAGTCGTTCTTTTAGGCAATGAAGCTTTGATATCAATACTCCAGGTTTTTGTTCTTTTAAGAAATAAAATTTTCATACTAAGTCGTTCTTTTAGGCAATGAAGCTTTGATATCAATACTCCAGGTTTTTGTTCTTTTAAGAAATATAATTTTCATATTAAGTCGTTCTTTTAGGCAATGAAGGTGTGATATCAGTACTCTAGGTCTTGTTCTTTTAAGAAATAAAATGTTCATATTAAGCCGTTCTTTTAGGCAATGAAGGTTTGATATCAATACTCCAGGTTTTTGTTCTTTTAAGAAATAAAATGTTCATATTAAGTCGTTCTTTTAGGCAATGAAAGTTCGATATCAGTGCTCCTTTTAAAATGACTTTCATGTGAAATCTGCTGTTATTTTTCAAGTAACGATACTTTCAAATTAGTTCTCCAGTTATTTACTACCCAAGTAATGCTACTTACGTGTTCTCTCATAGACCCTCCAACTCCAACTCATTTAAGTAGTTACTTTGCTACTTTCAAAAGAGGATATCCGTCACTACTACTGTTCCTTTTCAGAGGTAATGTTTCTAAATCCACCTTATTAAGTAACGTTACTTTGTTGCTTTCAAAGGGGGATCTCCGTCACATCGTCACTACTTCCGCTCCTTTTCAAAGAAGTAATGTTTCTTAAAAAATGATTTCCTTGGCTTCACCAGTTCCTTTCCAAAAAGGTAATGTTTCTCAGAAAAGGATCACCGTGGCTTCATCCGTTCCTTAACTAAAAATAGGATCTCCGTGGCTTCATCAGTTCCTTTTCAGAGATAATGTTTCTCAAAAAAGGATCTCCGTGGCTTCATCCGTTCCTTAACTCAAAATAGGATCTCCGTAGCTTTATCTGTTCCTTTTCAAAGTGGTAATGGTTCTCAAAAAAGGATCTCCGTGGCTTCATCCGTTCCTTAACTCAAAATAGGATCTCCGTAGCTTCATCTGTTCCTTTTCAAAGAGGTAAGGTTTCTCAAAAAAAAGGATCTCCGTGGCTTCATCCGTTCCTTAACTCAAAATAGGATCTCCGTAGCTTCATCTGTTCCTTTTCAAAGAGGTAATGTTTCTCAAAAAAGGATCTCCGTGGCTTCATCCGTTCCTTAACTCAAAATAGGATCTCCGTAGCTTCATCAGTCCCTTTTCAAAGATGTAATGTTTCTCAAAAAAGGATCTCCGTGGCTTCATCCATTCCTTAACTCAAAATAGGATCTCTGTAGCTTCATCTGTTCCTTTTCAAAGAGGTAATG
>JANJGK010000015.1:51174014-51190561 GCA_039081455.1 Macrobrachium rosenbergii
AAGAGAAGATAGATAGATAAATAGATAACCACAGAGAGAGAGAGAGAGAGAGAGAGAGAGAGAGAGAGAGAGAGAGAGAGAGAGAGAGAGAGAGAGAGAGATTCTTTTTCTGACTCCATTACAGCGATGCGCGCTTGAGACTCCATCCGTTTTCGAGTGACAGGTTTTCAGATGGAGGGGGCACTTGTACGTTTTCCCCTCGTTCCCCCTACCCCCTCCCCCCACCCAGCCAACGAAATAGGCTTTAGCTGATATTTCCTTCCAATCTCAATGAGATGGAGAGATTGAAATAATGAGAGTAAGGCTCTTTTTCAAGAGCCTAGTTGGAGGTGCAATCTTGTCTCCTGAAGATGTAGGTCCGGTTCTTGCCAGTTCTCGATTTATTTTTTTTTTTATTTTTGTTTTACTTATTTTATACAATGGCCTTATTTTGGCTCTATTTCTGTCTGTTTGCTGAATGAGGCTTGCCTCCATACACTGTATGTCATATTTTCATGAGATAACCCACACTTAATCAATCAATCAATCATGAGTAAGGTATCAGGTTATTCATAATACTTCAAGAATAATGCCAATTTACATAATATGAAATATTTGAAATATTCAGTCTCATTCATTAACATATATATATATATATATATATATATATATATATATATATATATAATATATATATATATATATATATATATAGAGAGAGAGAGAGAGAGAGAGAGAGAGAGAGAGAGAGAGAGAGAGAGAGAGAGAGAGCAAATATTTAACATTTTGAATCAAATGATGACATGCGAGACTTCAGAAGTAAGATCAACCTCTTCTACACATTACGAATTCTTGTACCCCACCCATACCCACCCCTATACTCATAGACGCAGCCATTCCTATATTCCTCATCCGTTTCTTAACTCTATTCTCACCTTTAACAACCTATCTATGCCAATCTCTTTATCTATACATAACCTTATCTTGTCCTCACTTACATATACCCATCCGTAACCATCTCATTACCAATGAATAACCATTCTTCGCAATTCTCTCACTTATCAGCACCCATCCATAAACATACGCTCATTAAGAGTCATTCATCTATTACCCATTTTCTCATCAACAGTCGCCCATCCAATATCCATCTTCTTATCAAGAATCATTCATCCATTACCCATATTCTCATCAAGAGTTACCCATCCATTATCCATCTTCTCATCAAGCACCACCCATCCATAAACATACTCTCATCAAGAATACCCCTTTCATACCCATCTTCTCATCAAGAATCACCCATCCATTACCCATCTTCTCATCTAGAATATCCCTTTCATACCTCTCTTCTTATGAAGAGTCACCCATCCATAATTATCTTCTCATCAAGAATCACCCATCCATACACATCTCATCAATAATACTCCTTTCAAAAAATCTTCTCATAAAAAATCGTCCATCCATATTTACCTTCTCAATAAGAATCACCCATCCATTACCCATCTTCTCACCAAGAATTACCCATCCATACACATCTTCTCATCAAGAATCACCCGTCCATTACCCACCTTCTCATGAAAGAATACCCCTTTCATACCCATCTTCTATAAAAAAATCGCCCATCCATAGTTACCTTCTCATCAAGAATCACACATTCATTGGCCAACTTTTCATGAAGAATACCCCTTTCATACCCATCCTTTCATCAAGAATCGCCCATCCATACTTAACTTCTCATCAAGAATCACCCTTCCATACCCATCTAACTGCAAGAAAAAACTCACTTCGCCACCAATGGAAATTGTGCCCAACTTTGTATCAGGGAAAGGCAGATATAATATATCCTTCACCTACCTTCCTTCCTTCGTTTATGCTTCCTCATACTCCTTTTCCTCCTCCTAATCCTACTCTTTCCCTTTGCGCCTTTTCTATCTCTTCCTTGTAGTTTTCCTACCTCCTCCTCTCTTGTGCCTCCTTTTCTCCTATCTATAATTCTTCCCACAATCCCATTTTCTCTTTACCCCTTCATTTTCCTCCTCCTTCTCATCTCTCCCTCTTATCAACCTCCCCACTCCTCCTCTCCTCTGCATTTACCATTCTCTCAGTCCTCGCCTCGCCTCATTCTCAATTCTTCCTCATCAACTTCTCTCTCTCTCTCTCTCTCTCTGAATATGCTCTTTCTCCTTCCTCATCTCCTCCTTCCTCTCGACCTTCTCCTTCCTACCTCCTTACTCTAACTCCTCCTGCCACCAGCCTCCCTGAACCTCCTCCTTCTCTTTCCCATAGTCCCTCACACCCTTCACCTTCTCTACCTCGCCTCCTCTTTACCTCACCTCTCCTCCTCCTCCACCTTCGTCTACCTCTCCCCTGCACCTCCTCCCCCTACCCCTCACCTCAACACCTCCTCCTAGTCATACTCTTTACCTCACTTCCTCCTCCTCCTCCTCCTCCTCCACCTTCGTCTACCGCTCCCCTGCAACCCCTCACTCTATCCAACCTCCCCTTCATCTCATCCCTCCTCCTCCTCAACACCTCCTTCTAGTCCTCCTCTTTACCTCACTTCCTCCTCCTCCTCCTCCTCTTCCTTCACCTTCGTTTACCTCTCCCCTGCACCTCACCCCCTCCTCCTTAATGCCTCCTTCCAGTCCTCCTCTCTACCTCACTTCCTCCTCCTCCTCCTCCACCTTCGTCTACCTCTCCCCTCCACCTCCCCCTCACCTCATCTTCCCCTCCTCCTAGTCCTCCTCTTTACCTCACTTCCTCCTCCTCCTCCTCTTCCTCCACCTTCGTCTACCTCTCCCCTGCACCTCTTCCCTTCCCCCTGCCTCACCCTTGCCTCATCCCCTCCTCCTCCTCATCACCTCCTAGTCCTCCTCTTTACCTCACTTCCTCCTCCTCCTCTTCCTCCCCACCTTCGTCTACCTCTCCCCTTCCCCCCCCCCTTCCCCACCCTCCTCCTCCTCCTCCACCCCCTCAACACCATGAAACCAATAATGGTAGAGCTCTGTCATGGCAGTCCTAACAAGGCCATTCCATTTTGAAACTACTGCTCACTATTGCCATTATATAAGCCTGTCTCCTGAGAAATTAATTATTCCAGGATATATGCTGGTCGTCTACATCCTGGGGACTCCGCTGGGGGTTCCTACGCCCTGGGGGAGGGAGGGAGAGAGGGGAGGGGAGGGGAAGGATGTCAGTGGGAGGATGGAAAGGAGGCTGGGATGGAGAGAGAGAGAGAGAGAGAGAGAGAGAGAGAGAGAGAGAGAGAGAGAGAGAGAGAGAGAGAGAGCACATCATTAATGTTATATGAAACACTTCACTAAGGCAACAATTTATATCCAACTCCCTGCATCGTATTTTCCCGAGTGAATTACAAAATTGAATTTTCAGGTCTACGATCACGATAAATTTTCGATGATTCGCTTTCCAAAGGATGAGAGAAAAACTGCCAAAACGATTTTGAAGGAGTAATTAAAACTAAGGAGGTCTAGGATGATTTTATATATATATATATATATATATATATATATATATATATATAATGTATATATATATATATTACATATATGTATATATATACAAATATACATAATATATATATTTATTTATGTATATACACACATATATATGCATATATATAAATATTTTATATGTAAAATTATATATATAAATATATATGTGTATATATATATATATATATATATATATATATATATATATATATATATATACATACATATAATAAGTATATATAAATTAAAGCACATAGGGTAGATTGTCCTACATACCTCACAACACTCAAAAGCAAAATCATTTCAATATCAATAACCATATTGGTATAACGTTAAAAATGAAGGACTGATAATTACATTTTCTTAGTTAACAATAAAACAGGACCTGTTTGGCGACAGAAATCAAACTCGAAATTCTCAAGACCAAAGTTAGAATACTTATCAATGAACTGAGCTGAATAGAACTGAACATAGAATTTAGGTCAAAGCCCAAGCACTGGGAACTATGAAGTCATTCAGCGCTGAAACGGAAATTGACAGTAAAAGGCTTGGAAGGCGTAACAGGAGGAAAACCTCAAAGCAGTTGCACTATGAATCAATTTTTGGGAGAGGGTGGGAAGGAAGACGCAAGAAAGAGAATATGAAAGGATGTACAGTAAAAGGAACGATATGGGTTGCAGCTAAGGGCCGAAGACACGCTGTGAAGAACGTTAAGTAATGCCTACAGTGCACCACATGAGGTGGACTAGTTATCATGGAAAAATATAAATTATATTCTAAATGTTATCGTTTAAGGTACTAAATTTCACCTACGTAAAATAACGAGAATTTATTTACATATTCAAGCATAAAGAGACTCACATCCCTTCTGAGTCGGAGCTTTCATTTCCATTCCTACCAAAGTCGATATAGCAATTATGATGTTACCGAGGCACAAGCACCATCTTTCACTGTATTTTACGAATTAGGAAAATACTCCTAAAGCCTCTTACAAATTCGTTTGCCTTTCGAAGTCTTTGATTCTCAATGAATATTTAAGTTAATTGTGTTCTATTCTTACTGAAGTTCTATGACCTTCCGCTTTCTTATTTTCTTTCAAGTCTGAGCTCAGGTGGATAGAGGGTTTGCATTGTTATATATATATATATATATATATATATATATATATATATATATATATATATATATATATATATATATATATATATATTTTTTTACTTGTGATGATGTGTGATAAACGAATCACGTGTTAATGATGTTATATATACATACATACAATCATATATATATATACATATATATATATATATATATATATATATATATATATATGTGTGTGTGTGTGTGTGTATATATGTGTGTGTGTGCGCGTGTGTGTGTTTCAATACTTTCTGGAAACCACCTTCCAGTGACATCGAGTCAACAAGGGAAAAATCATACACACTTACAGACACACACACACACATTCACATACACGCACATACGTATGTAAGAGTGTATGCAAACTCGCGAACGTCACTGTAGGTGTTTACGGGACGTATTTATACAGTGACGTCCAAAATGCACGACCGTTTTCGAAAGTTTTAAACGGCCCCCAGACCTAACTGGTCACAAAGATCAAGCCTCTACAGAAATAATGTCAAAAATATAAATGTGATAAGAAATATTGGACTGCCGCCATAAAGAAGCCTAAGGAAACCCACACGCACATACGCACACACACAAACACACATACAAAAGCAAACACACAAACAAGCAATTGAAAACTCGGAGGAGGAAAGGGAAGCACACAAACACCCAACATGTGTGCGAGTGTATACTTTGGAAAAGGTGAGAATATACACAAACACACAAACACGCTTAACAAGCAGCAGAGTCCTTTGGCACCCTGGCACTCCCACCTTCCCCCCTCCACCTTTCCATCCCCAAATTCCCCCCCCCCCTCCCCCCCTTCCCACACCCACCTCCCCCACAAAAGCTTATCTGCTTCCGTAACCTCTCCACCTTCGCGGGCGTAGATTTATTCAAGGCTTGTTGTCAGTGGCGTTGTCAGCTGGAGAGAGCTTATCAGGCGGTGTCAGTGTTGGCAGAGAGAATCCTCGTAGCCAGTGTATTCAGTGTGACTCGGTTGGTCCCTGTCTCCATTATACCCGGCCGTGGATCATCCTCTTTACCTTGCTAGCCAAATCTTCTTACGGCAGACACGCACTCATCCCCCTTCCTCTTTCCCTCCGCTCTCTCTCTCTCTCTCTCTCTCTCTCTCTCTCTCTCTCTCTCTCTCTCTCTCTCTCTCTCTCTCTCTCTCACTTCCTTTGTGCTAAAAACTCTGAAGTATGGTTAAGTTCAGATATGTCTACTGAAAGTTTTCAATTTTATTTTTTGCACTCTCTCTCTCTCTCTCTCACTTTACTGGTTGTTATGGGGCTTAAATTCAAATACATCGATTCAAAATTCTCTTCCGCTTTTGTTTAATCTCTCTCTCTCTCTCTCTTCCTTTGTGCTAAAAACTCTGAAGTATGGTTAAATTCACGTGTATCTACTGAAAGATTTCAATTTTATTTTTTGCTCTTTCCTTCCTCTCTCTCTCTCTCTCTCTCTCTCTCTCTTTACTGAGTCTTATGGGGCTTAAATTCAAATGCATCGATTGAAAATTCTCTACCGCTTTTGTTTAATCTCTCTCTCTCTCTCTCTCTCCCTTTGTGCTAAAAACTCTGAAGTATGGTTAAGTTCAGATATATCTACTGAAAGTTTTCAATTTTATTTACTATTCTCTATCTCTCTCTCTCTCTCTCTCTCTCTCTCTCTCTCTCTCTCTCTCGTTTCAGCAGTCATACTCATAAATCAATCAATCTTTCTCTCTCTTTGCTGAATACTGTGGAGTTAAATGCAAATACATAGATTGAAAATTCTCTTTTGCTTTCGTTTAATCTCTCTCTCTCTCTCTCTCTCTTCGCAGACACATACACATTTAGTGCAGAAAACATAAAAAAAGAGGCAAGTTAAATCGGTTGAAAAATCTCTCCCGGTCGAAGTATGTTCATAAATAGCTGTATGTCAAGCCTTTATAGATGAGTTCATGGATTCAAATATCTCTCTCTCTCTCTCTCTCTCTCTCTCTCTCTCTCTGTGTGTGTGGAATGAAAATTATCACCATAAACATAGTTCTTTTCATTATTGTTTTGTTTCTTCGTTAAATCTGGATTATTTTTCTATTATTATTTATTCAAATTTTTGTTCTATTCTTATTACTGTTATGTTGTGTGCTGCTTCGCATTTTGATGTATACATTTACACTACAGTTCAGCTATCACGATTTTTTTTTTTATTAAGTATTTGATATTATTACTTCCTCTTTCAGAGACAAATAAGTTAAAATATTCTGCCTAAGTGATTAACATTCAAGTAAACACTTTTGCTTGTATTCATCATGTTTAAATACACAGTATTTCAAGATAGTGTATATATATAATTATGTTATATATACCCTTTATATATATACATGTATATGTATATATTTATATATATACATATATATAATATATATGTGTATATATATTTATATATATATATATACATTTATATATGTGTATATACATACATAATTTATATATATATATATTTATATACAATATAATATACATATATATATATATATATATATATATATATATATATATATATATATATATATAATTTCAAGCTCTTTTAAATTTACATACACTGTGAGCGATAGACAAATATACAGATAAATAAACGAGCTATAACAAGCCTCAATGAATACGATGACATTTCATTTAACATATGCTTACCAATAAACAGACGGTTTTCAACCAATTTCAGAAGACGAAGGCCACGATACGTGTTTGTAAACACGCAACAGCAACTTCAAACGCTCGAGTGTTTGCAACATGTTGACTACAAACAACGAAGGACAGCGGACCTTGAAATTCACTGAAATCACTGAGAACTTTATCGACAAAAAAAAAAAAAAAAAAAAACCGAATTCAAAAACTTAAATATTCACGAACTGTGAGAAGCCTAACGAACGTGCGCACACGACTGTCGGGAACATATCGATTAATCCTTCATTAACACCAGGCTGTATTTCAACGTAAGGGGCCACTCGGAGCCTTAAAACCGCTAAAGCGACACGGCACTTTTTTTTTTTTTTTTTTACACAATTTTGACTCTTCCAAGGACCCCAACAAGGACACAGAACACGTCCTCGTTGTGCCAACAAGGACACACCAGCACTCTCTACTCAACACCTATTTTAGGCTCTCCGAAGTATGTCTATCTCGGGTACCGGCGGAGGGCAGACTATGCCCGGGCGAAAGGGGGTGTTTGGGCACCGCCTCCTCCTCCTCTAACCCTTCCCTGCCCAAGGGCTCATCTGCATAGACCCGCTCTCACGCGCCGTGCCCAGAACGCTTAACGCCACCCAAGGGCTCTTGGGAAGCCAGTCACCGGTGGGACTCCTAACCGTATTATTCATGGGGTGATAGGCTTTGTGTGTGTGTGTGTGTGTGTGCGCGTAAGTGTACGTGTGTTTATATGAGTTACACATACGCAAGCTTATATATATATATATATATATATATATATATATATATATATATATATATATATATATATATATATATATATATATATTTACATATATATTATATAAATATATATATATATATATATATATATATATATATATATATATATATATATATATTTACATATATTATATATTATATATATATATATATATATATATATATATATATATATATATTATATATATATATATGTGTGTGTGTGTGTGTGTGTGAATAAAAGGGATTAAAGCATACTCCGAATAATTATCGTGTCTGTAAAGATGAAGGCAATAATGAATAAGAAAAAAACTCAATTTCAATAGCTATTCTCAGCGCACGCACTAGCAGCAGTTTTAAATAGCAAAAGCAGTCGCTATTTAAACAGAAGCTGCGATAATAAAAAAGACTAATTCTATTTGCCTAAGCTTATTTTGGCGACGACAGTCCTCCACTCTCAAAACTGAATGCTGTTAACTACTGAATTCACTTAAGAAGGAAACAAGAATTAATTTTTATATATAAAATAAATTCACTAATAAGAGAACTGCAGACGAAAGTGATAAATGAGGGAGGTAAGCAAGCAGAATAACAATGAAACGAAAAAGAGAAAAATAACTGAATGATGATATGAAGTAACGTACGAACCGAGGAGAAGGGACGGATTAAAACAGAATGAATGGAAGTGTTAGATAGGCTGGAAAAAACGGGTTAGGTTTGTGAGTGCGATAAACCGTCTAAACTGACGTCACAAACGCGAAGGTTGTTTGTGCCGTTGGAGAGATGGTTGGTGAGAATAATATATATATATATATATATATATATATATATATATATATATATATATATATATATAAAGATATATATATATATATATATATATATATATATATATATATATATATATATATATATAATAGCCTCGATTCTGACTAATGATTTACTGCCAAATATCATTGTCAATTTAATTATTAAATAATTTCTTTCAACTAAGGGTTTTGTTACAAAATTACTCACAATCGTCGCTGTAAAATTACTATTAATTTTCAGTAACGATTTTTGAAGCTGAAACAAGTCTCTTTGAAATTATTTATTGCATATCTGTGTGTTTTGTCTATTACAGGCTTACTATTTTTTTAATGTAAACTTCTTGTTAATTACGTATAGTAATTTTTCCTTATTTATCAACTTGTCCTCCGTTAACGTATCCATTAGATTAGCCAGTAACTTTGATTATGCTCAAAGTCACAATCGACTCAGGATAGTTCTATCCTTTACAAGGATTATAAATTCGTTATATTTGTCTATCTTCACCTGACGGATTGGATTTAGGAAATCAGTGTTAAGAAACAGATAAAAGTGGAATTCTCTCTCTCTCTCTCTCTCTCTCTCTCTCTCTCTCTCTCTCTCTCATATGACAGCAATCAATAAATGTCTGGTAAGAAATCAGTGTTAAGAAATTGATGAACAAAATAATATTCTCTCTCTCTCTCTCTTGTGTGACAGTAACCAATAACAGTCTGGTAAGAAGTCAGTATTAAGTAATTGACGAACATCGTAATTTTCTTTATCTCTCTCTCTCTCTCTCTCTCTCTTTTGTATGACAGCAATCAATAAATGTCTGGTAAGAAGTCAGTGTTATGAAATTGATGAACAAAGTAATTTTCTCTCTTTCTCTCTCTCTTGTATGACAGAAATCAATAAACGTCTGGTAAGAAGTCAGTGTTATGAAATTGAAGAACAAAGTAATCTTTCTCTCTCTCTCTCTCTCTCTCTCTCTCTCTCTCTCTCTCTCTCTCTCTCTCTCTCTCTCTCTCTCTCTCTTGTATGACAGCAATCAATAAATGTCTGGTAAGAAATCAGTGTTAAGAAATTGATGAACAAAGTAATATTCTCTCTCTCTCTCTCGTATGATAGCAGTCGAGAAATATCTGGGCGAATGATCTATAAGATACACTAATTTTCGTAATGATAGAAAAAAAATGAAAAAAATATATCGCCAATTGGAAAATTAAATCCTGCAAGTAAACTATACGAAAATGTTTATAACCTCAATCAATACTTTTGCTCAAAATACTGTCAAAAAAAAAAGGGTGTCACGAACCAATCTGGCTTTTGTGACAGTAAAGAATCCTTTTATGGACTTAGAAAAAACTGCATTAATATCTAATAAAAGTTTTTTCCCTCAATATACGTCCTTTCGCCTCCACGAAAATGTTCGGTGAATAAAACATGAAATCCCATTTTTGTTTTTGGGAAGAATCTTCTAATCCCAGATCTTAAATTTTCAAATGAGAGATAGCTTTATAAGGCTAAAAGATGCGGGAATAATATATCTGATTCAGAATACGGTAAGCCTTAATTATAGTAATAATACAAATATTACATATTAAGGATAGATAAATTAATAATTGACTGTTATACAAATTAACGCAAAATATTTATGGTTTTTTATTATGCTGGTAAGGTTCAGAACACCAAAGAAACGAAAAGATGCAATTGGTAAAAGCATATAAAAAAAGAGTAACAGAGATCAAATATTAGAAACGGCAAAAGAGAGGTCGGTTATAAAATATTACAAGATATTTCCGCACTGCTCGTAACACAATTAGACGCATCAGATTTGAATTTAAACGACAATAGGGAATTTACAAGAACTCGTAGGTTTACTCCCACTTATAATTAAAATAGTCACTGCGACAGCGACTGCTGCAATAATAATAATAATAATAATAATAATAATAATGAAGAGTATGCTTTCCAACACCGGGCTTGGAATCCAGAGAGCGTCGCGGAGTACCGCAGGGTCTGACACTAGACCCACACTCCTCTTCTCCTCCCTTGAAACCCATATTCAAACAACCTTCATTATACCCGTTCCTATTCAGAGGCACCCCTTCCCCCTCCCATCCTAACCCGCTCCCCCCTCCCCGGTCCCCCTATCCCTTACCTCATACTTTTTATTAATTCAGCTATAAGTAATGCGCGAGAAAAACCAACCGGAGAGAGAGAGAGAGTGAGCGAGTGAGAGAGACAGAGAGAAATAAAGAGTTTGGATCCGGACCAGTGGATTTTCGAACGCACCGCTCTGGAATGTCACTCGTCCAGTTGCTGGAATGGGTTTCCAGTTTCGTCTCCGGTTCCTCCTTAGTCTTCTTAAAAAAACAAAAAAGGTTTAAAAAACCCTCTGGTGACATCTTCTGTCAGAAGACGAGGTTTTCCTGGAATGAATGATAACTGATCGCCAGTTTTGAGCAACGTTGAATAATCTTGATATTTTGAGGAAGAGGTGGCATGCGACGGAAAAATACGAAAAAGGTCGATAGGCTGTGAGAAATAAGTATAGGCAAGGAGTGTAAATTCATCGTGCGCTTGGGCTTCGTCCCCACCCCACCACCGGCTCAGGACACCTGTGAAGACTCCCATGGCTTGTTCGCCGAAAAAAAAAAAAAAAAAAGAATCTTTTCTTCCGTACTGATCTCAATTTGAGCGAATATTCATATATATATATTCGGAGACATGCTGACCCTCAGATCAGAGCTTGGCGTCATCTCATGACGCCAAAAGGCGTCATGCGCGGCGCCAGCGAGAGCCTACGCCCACGACGACGGAAGTTCTCCTCGCAAAACGAACTTGGGAGATGACGTCGACCAAACGACAGACAGACAGACAGACAAATAGGCATACAGGCAGGCAGGCAGGCAGGAAGGCAGGCAGCTCCTGGCCATGTGAAAATCTTGCGGACGCGAAAAAAAAAAATAAAAAAAAAGGCACAATGAGACCAGAGAGAGAAAAAAAAATGCTTCCTCCCGTAAATATTATAATGAGTCGGAAGAGCCGAATAAAAATGAGAGAGTGAGGTGACAGAGGAGAAAGGGTTGGGTTGGAGGGGAAGGTATAAAAAAAAAAAAAAAAAAAAAAACGGAAGGTGAGCATAAGAAAGTGAGGAAAAAAAATCGGAATGGGAAATAAGGGTCTATAGCAATATAAGGGGAGGAGGAAAAGGGTTATGAGAGAAGACCTTTAGGCTGTTTTCATGGTAGGCAAAAATGACTGCCCCCCCCTCCTCCCCCGGCCCTTAGCTTTGTATGGAGATGAGTTTCAGGAGCTTTTAACTGATGCGCAGAAAACTAAAGTAGTTTCACTCTCTCTCTCTCTCTCTCTCTCGGGCCTTCTAAAGCCTTCTGATACAGTAATTACGGTATGTAACTTTTCCAACTTCATACATGTTTTATTTCTTGGTCTTTGATTACTAGGAAAAATCTTCAAATGAAAACTAAGCAATAACGATTCCTCGTAACTTTAATTAGCTTATACCAGATCTACAGATAATGCATCTGATTCCTATATTAATGTAATCATTACTTGGAAACATTGTCGATATAAATAAACTACTGATATTCTTACGCATAAATCTATAAATATATCATTTAACTACTACAATCATCTGCTTCATACATTTCAACCAAGGTATCATAATCACCACCAGTATCAATATTAAGTCTAAACAACCCAATAACTAATTATACGATAATTACTGGTATCAGTACTATCATTAAACACAGAACAACAGTCCCCCTGAGGAAGCTGCGCAATTGTAACCTCAAATGTTCAAGCGCAGACGCAACGCATTGCTACCCTTGAACAATTCTCCTTGCATTTTGGTAATCAAGTTAAATTTCTATCTGTTTATTTATTAATTTGTTAATTTATTTTACCTTTTCTAATTACTGATCTCTTCTTTCTGTATTTACTATTTCCTTCCGTTACTTCTGTCAAGTGAACGCCATATTCTTTGGAAGCCTGAATTTCAAGTCAATGGCCTCTGTTGTGGGCTTGTTTCATATGAATAGGGTTCATCTTCTGAGTAATGATAATAATAATAATAATAATAATAATAATAATAATAATAATAATAATAATAATTCTTTCATTTTTCTCATTAGTAATTATTATCTCCGTATGAAGAATCTGACGATTAGGAAGACTGGTGTGGACCTATTGACTCCCCCAGGCCAAAACAAGAGACGTTCCCCCGTGTTCCAGCAGTTGTCAGCCTCGCTTCAACCACTAAAAACCACGAGATCGATCCCGTCGAGGAGAAACGGCTCTGGCCCGGTTACTGAAAATAGCTTGTGCCTCTATGACTGACCTAAGCGGTGACTTTGGTGCCTGCACCCTCACAGGACAAATAATTAATTAATGTATACTTTATATCAGGCGTTAAGCATTAGAAAGGCATCTCGCCCAACCTTCTGAAAATGGCATTTTTCGACGGATCAGCTTTAAAATAATCTCCCCTTTTTTTCCCCCAAGAAGGGAGTGGGGTTGAACTATAATTTTTTTTATGTATACTATTCTATTCCCGGTCGCAAATACTTCATCCCATACAAAATTCAACTTTGTATCTTGAAAACAAAGAAATTTAGAGCAGGCTGAATTTCCAAAACTTTGACGGCTTACAACTCAAAAAAATTTTTTTTGTGGAGAGAGTCCCTTCTGACGCTGAACGCCGCCTTGATAAGATTAAAGATAAAATATCCCACGATTAAAGACCTATAGTTGATGACGACTCCATCTACGCCATGACAAACGTTACACGCAGAAGCTACTGGAACGACTATGAAAATATAATCTAATCAAAGCGTTCATATTTTTTTGTATATATAATTAGCCCTTTGTAGGTTCGAACAGCATACCTTCTTTCTCTGCATCTTTTCCTACTTCCATGTGGGGTCAATGTTCCTGACGGCTTTCCTTCACCTGGCTCGGCCAAACACATCGTCCTCTGATAAATATTGTTTGTCTCCCAGTTCTTCTCTAACTGTACATCCATCCATCCACCTTCGCTTCGGTCTTCCTCTCTTTCTCTCTCCCACCAGGCACCTCCTCCATCTGCATCGCTCTCCTCCTTACATATGTCTCATCCATTCTCATCAGCATGTGGCTGTATCGAAATCATTTTTTGAGAGCCATGTGACTGGGACTGTAATTCGGATTACGAAGAACGTAATACATAATTTTAATCACAGCCGAGTTTCTGCTGAGTCATGACGTTATGACAGTTGAGTTTTTGCTGAGCACTGTCTCCCAAAATGTTAATAATAATAATAATAATAATAATAATAGCCTTACACATTTCATGTAAATAATTTCAATATAAAATTCCCATTTTCCATTCAGCTGGAATTAATTAATAAAAATTCCTTGAAATCATCCAGATTTATAACATTTCTTAGGGAAACTTGCCCAGCTTGGTTTTAATATCTGCAGGGTAAATTTCAATTTGATATTTCTATTTGAAGATTCTTTAAATAGAAACTCAATAGTTAATAGTCCTGGCCCATAAACTATTCTTTACCTCCGTTTTGGTAAAATCTTAAGTTCTGCTGAAAGAAGATACTGAAGAAGATATTAAAACGCCAGTTTTGCTACAAAAAGATATAAAAAATATCAGTTCGGCTGAAAGATTTTAAAGAAGATATTACTGCTGAAGGATGATGTAAAATAGATGATATTGAAAAAGATGGTGTTAAAAATGTTAGTTCTGCTGAAAGATGATATAAAAACAAAGAAATTAAAAAGAAGAACATTAAGAATGCCAGTTCTGCTGAAAGATATTATGAAAGAAGATATTAAAAATGTCAATTCTGCTGAAGGAAGATATTTAAAAAGATGATATTAAAAATGTCAGTTCTGCTGAAAGATATTATAAAAGAAGATATTAAAGAGAAGATATTAAAAATGTCAGTTCTGCTGAAGGAAGATATTTAAAAAGATATTAAAAATGTCAGTTCTGCTGAAGGAAGATATTAAAAAAGATGATATTAAAAATGTCAGTTCTGCTGAAAGATATAAAAGAAGATATCAAAGAGAAGATATTAAAAATGTCAGTTCTGCAGAAGGAAGATATTAAAAAAGATGATATTAAAAACGTCAGTTCTGCTGAAAGATATTATGAAAGAAGATATTAAAGAGAAGATATTAAAAATGTCAGTTCTGCTGAAGGAAGATATTAAAAAAGATGATATTAAAAATGTCAGTTCTGCTGCAAGAAGACATTACCTACGTGTTAAAAGAATAAGAGAACCAATATTAACCCCAGTCCTAGCAGTTTTTGATGTCCAAAAACTTTATCAATTTAGTGCAAAATTCAAAGGGCAAAATGCTCCCAAGATCAAGATTCACACTTTTTCATTGAGGCGCAATAACTTGCGAACTTCAGTACCCAACAAGTCCAAATTTTATTGGAATAGGAATAGGAATACAGAATTTAGGCCAAAAGCCAAGCGCTGAGACCTATGAGGTCATTTAATGCTGAAAGGGAAATTGACAGTAAGAAGGTTTGAAAGGTGTAACAGGAGGAAAACCTCGCAGTTGCACTATGAAACAATCGTTAGAGAGGGTGGAAAGTCATTCATGAATAGAGGCAAAGTAAAAGGAATGAAGAGGCTGCAGCTAGGGGTTAAAGGGATGCTGCGAAGAACCTTAAGTAATGCCTACATTGCACCACGTAAATTTGATTGGCGACCGGGGGTACTTCTAGTAATAGTTAGTTAATTGCAAGCAGTAATTACTAGACTTAACAGACAGACAATCAGCATTAGGAATGTCGCAATCAGAAGGATTTTTTTTCTTCATCTGCCAGGCAGTGAATCAAGAGGACTTCCGTGGTCCCTTTTCCCTTAAACCCTCTCCACACACCCCCACCCCCTCCCCCCAAAAAAAATGAGGGGCCAAAGCGAGCAACGTACAGAGTGAAAATATTTAATGAGGTGAGTTAAAGACGTAACTTTGAAAAAAAAAAAAAAATTATGCCCTCATTCTTGCAAAAAAAAAAAAAAAAATTTTTTGAGCGGACCTCCGGCCTCGTTGACCCGCTAGCATTAGGAAACGAGAATTTTTTTATTTTTAATATTTTCCTTTTAACTCTAGCGTGTCGTTTTCCTTCTCATTAGGAACCACTTTGTCAAATGCCATGCACCGGATGTGAGAACTTTTGGAATAAGGGCGCCTTACATCTCCGACCCCACCCCTCCCCCCACAAAAAAAGTAACATAAATACTAATTGCAGACTTGTTTTATTCCTGAAACATTTTCTTACGTTAATTTTGCATCTCGTCAGCTGATCTTTTTTTTTTTTTACAGATAAAGAAGACGGCTAGGCTCCTGATAATACAAGATTATATAAAAGTATTTTACTATAATTCATGACAATACAGTACCGATACAGTAAAACATTGCGTAAATTTGACGATAACAAAGATTCTTCATTAAATAAAAGCTTTTCTGACAAAAGACAGAAGAGACAAACAAAATATGAATTCACTACAGTTGAGAGAGAGAGAGAGAGAGAGAGAGAGAGAGAGAGAGAGAGAGAGAGAGATGGAAGCTATTTTAACTAGAGAGACAGAGAGAGAGAGAGATGGAAGCTATTTTAACTAGAGAGAAAGAGAGAGAGAGAGAGAGATGG
>JANJGK010000015.1:51195661-51224840 GCA_039081455.1 Macrobrachium rosenbergii
GCCGCGGCTCTACAGCATTATACCGAGACCACCGAAAGATAGATCTATTTTCGGTGGCCTTGATTATACGTTGTTGCTGCTGTACAGGAAACTCGATTGTGCCGAAGAAACTACCGCGCATTTTTTACTTTTGTTTTGCGCACGTCATTGTGAATATTCTTCGATCCACAGAAGTGAAATTACAACTTGAATGTTTTGAATTAATTTTAAAAGAAGTTCTACTAATATTGTGGTAGCTAACACTGAACCAGTATGTTTAAATACTTCTCAGCAAGATTTTGAAAAAAAGTTTCTTTATTATCTTACCTTTTTTGACATTAAATACAAAATTTTAGATATGTCTGAACAATATTTCTAAAACAGTTTGTTGTGGGTTTTGAGTAAGTGTACTGGAACTACAACATAAAGAAGTAAAAAAGCGCCGAAGAAATTTTCTGTACAGCCGATACAGTGTATAATCAAGGCCACCGAAAACAGATCTCTCTTTCGGTGGTCTCGGTATAATGCTGTATGAGCCGCGGCCCATGAAATTTTAACCACGGCCCGGTGGTGGCCTTTCCTATATCGTTGCCAGAAGCACGTTATGATTAACTTTAACCTTAAATAAAATAATAACTACAGACAAAGCCGGCACAATAGTTTTCTTTTACAAAAAACTAAAAATCGAGTTGGTAGATATTTGTAGAAAACCTTGAAACTTACGTTTTTAGCATGAAATAATTAGGATCTGAACATTTCTGAAACTTCTATCAATATTCCAGATCGAAAAAAATTAAAACCTAGATTTTTACCATTAAAAAGTTAGGTTGACCAAAACTTAGATGTTCAAAAATTACAAACAGACTTTCCACTTAGAAAAAGAAAATTAATATTCCATAATCCAGGATATCTGCAAGAATACACCCCATACGGGGGTAGTGCTGTCAGTGCACTTCATGAGGTGCACTGTAGGCATTGCTTAAGGTTCTTGCAGCTTGCCTTCGGCCCCTAGCTGCAACCCCTTTCGTTCCTTTTACTGTACCTCCTTTCATATTCACTTTCTTCCATCTTACTTTCCACCCTCTCCTAACAACTGATTCATAGTGCAACTGCTTTGAGGTTTTCCTCCTGTTACAACTCTCAAACCTCTTACTGTCAATTTCCTTTTCAGCGCTGAATGGCCTCATAGGTCCCAGTGCTTGGACTTTGTCCTAAATTCTATATTCACTTCAATTCAATTCAATGCAAGAATACATAAAGGTGAAAACCAAGTCTTTTAAGCATAATCTGCTGACTAGCTGCTTATATCAACTCGCGTCGCATTGAAGATGGTCAACAATTTAAACAGAGACTAAGTGAATTTTTTCTAACACGTTTTATTTTGTTTTATTCTTGGGAAGTTGCAAGAACCTTGAGAGAGAGAGAGAGAGAGAGAGAGAGAGAGAGAGAGAGAGAGAGAGAGAGAGAGAGAGAGCCGTAACAAGAGGACACCTCAAAACTGTCAAGGAATTCTGTGTGAGAGAGAGAGAGAGAGAGAGAGAACATCTCAACATTATTAAGGAATTGTGAAAGAGAGAGAGAGAGAGAGAGAGAGAGAGAGAGAGAGAGAGAGAGAGAGAGAGAGAGATCGTTAGCAGGCAAGAAGCGCAAGAAGAGAAAGTGGTGGTGGCCGGCGACGAACAACCGATAAGAAAGAGAGAGAGAGAGAGAGAGAGAGAGAGAGAGAGAGAGAAACGGGTCTTGAAATAAAAGGTAGGATAAAGCAGCACCACCAGCAGGTATATATATAAGGAATAAAGGAAAAGCCGACGGGGGAGAGATAACGACTATTCCATAGTTGGCAGTGGAAACGGCAACGGAGGAGGGCCCATCGCCAATTGCCTCAATTACCCGCTCGGAGATACAGTGCGGGGCGGCTTGGCTGGGGCCTGCGGGTGGGGGGGAGGGGGAGGGAGGGGAGGGATGGGGGAAGGGGAGGGAAGGGGGGGTGTTGGTGGGCACAGAAGTAGTACTACTCCAGAACCGACCAACCCCTTCTCTACGATGGGCGCCGAAATCCAAGTCTCTTTCTCTCTCTCTGTCTGTCACTCCTCCTAAGACTCTCTCTCTCTCTCTCTCTCTGATTCTTCCTAAGATCTCTTCCTCTCTATGTATAACTATCTATTTTCTTCAGTTCTCTCTCCCTCTACCGAGCTGTCTTCCTAAGATTCTCTCTCTCTCTCTCTCTCTCTCTCTTATCCTAAGATTTTTTTCTCTCTCTCTCTCTCCTTAGGTTTCCACTGTCAAGTCTATTTGCTTTTTGAATAAACTTCCTTCCCAGTGAAGTACGGCTTCAGACATATTATTATTATTATTATTATTATTATTATTATTATTATTATTATTACTGGAACTAAGCAAAGATACATAGGGAATACGCTTGAACTGTGAAACAATTTTCCATGTGACATCACTCCCATACGTGAAAAAAACACGAAGGTGAAGAAGATATGAAATAAAGACAAGAGAAATAAAGAAATAAACAAACAACTATATGAGGCCTCAAACAACAATATTAGTAAAAAAGAAAAAATATATATCTTTTACGAAAAACGACACTATAGCCTCGGGTATATTCGGGTTTACGAGTGTTTTTTTTTTTTTAACTGTATATGCTTGTGGTTAATTTTTTTTTTTCAAGCTGTATATACTTGTGGTTAATGTGTGTCTTACAACTAATATAATTGGGAAACCGTAATATACTGCAATCTTGCTGCAAAAAAATCAATGTTTCAATTTATGCAACTTGCATCCAGCACCTAGGCTCCTATTTTGGGGTATTTTTTTTTAAATGGTTGCAATGCCGTCTGTTGGGGCCTATAACTCCAAATATGAATGAAAAACTGCAATGTATTGCAGTTTTTTGCAACACCATTAACGCAATCTATAGATATTTTCCAAAAGCCATGGAGGGTTAAAATTATATTTTTTTCTTCAAACCTGGTAAAGTTGGGGTTGTGGGTTGCTAATCATGAATATAATAACAAAAGGATCTTTCCTAGAGAGTGACCCCCCAAGGGTTTTCGGGGGTCGTTATCTAGGACTAATATTTCTTGGGGGTTATTTTCTTTATGATATTTATAGCCATTTGTTTGTGTTTTTACAGTCATCCCCAACGGGCTTTTACTAAACACGCCGCAAAGGTGGATACATACTGGGTTAAAACTCGTGGGGGTCACTACCTAAGCAAGATTCACTGCTTCCCTCAACCAGGTCACCACAGAGCAAGGTGAATGCTATCAATCTTTTGCCAAAGGAACATTGCAACCAAAGCAAATTCCTTCCAAATATCACTGCTTCCAGCGACGTGACGTCACGGCAGCAATAATCACCCACAAGGAACGATTAAGAAACGGGGGGAACAAAAAAAAAAAATTAACCGGAGGGCTTAAAAATAAAATAAGCTGGAGACGAGAAAGCTGCTTCTCAAGCTTGCAATGTGGAAGGTCAATAAGGAGAAGAAGCGTCTTGCAAGCAAGATAATGCCCTCCCCAAACATGAAGGGAAGCAGATGAAGATTCAGTATTACGCGGCTCGTTTGTCTCTGGTAGGGTACAGCCACGGTCCATGGGTACAGCCACGGTCCAGATGGAAGGTACAGCCAGGACCCTCCGGGTACAGCGTGAGATACAAGAAACAGAGATACAAAAAAAAATTGCCAGAGGATACAAGCAAATTATGTCATCTATGTATCTATCTATTTTGAACTCGTGTATGATATCCGGAAGGCTAAGTTGTATGCATACAAACGTATATATATATATATATATATATATATATATATATATATATATATATATATATATATATATATATATATATATATATATATATATATACATGACATTCTTGAACCTGCTCGTGGACCCGAGAATGTCAAGACAATCACTGACATCACCAAGATGTTGTAAAACATCACGAACGAACCTGAGAATGTCAAGATAATCACTGACATCATTACGATTTTGTAAAACATAACGAAACGAACCTGAGAACGTAAAAAAACAATCACTGACATCAAAACGAACCTGAGAATGTAAAAAAAAACAATCACTGACATCATCACGATGTTGTAAAACATCACGAAACGAGCCTGAGAATGTCAAGACAATCACTGACATCACCAACATGTTGCAAAACATCACGAAACGAACTGAGAATGTCAAGGCAATCAATGACATCACCAAGATGTTGTAAAACACCACGAAACGAACCTGAGAATGTCAAAAAACAATCATTGACATCACCAAGATGTAAAACATCACGAAACGAACCTGAGAATGCCAAAAAACAATCACTGACATCTCCAAGATGTCGTAAAACATCACGAAACGAACCTGAGAATGTCAAAAAACAATCACTGACATCATCACGATGTTGAAAAACATCACGAAACGAACATGAAAATGTCAAAAAAACAATCACTGACATCACCAAGATGTTGTCAAACTTCACGAAACGAACCTGAAAATGTCAAAAAACAATCACTGACATCACCAAGATGTTGTAAAACATCACGAAACGAACCCGAGAATGTCAAAAAACAATCAATGACATCATCACGATGTTGTAAAACATCACGAAACGAACATGAGAATGTCAAAAAACAATCACTGACATCACCAAGATGTTGTAAAACACCACGAAACGGTTCTGAGAAAGTCAAAAAACGTCAAGACAATCACTGACATCATCACGATGTCGTAAAACATCACGAAACGAACTACAGACCATTCTCCTTCACACCACCCGTTCACAAATCACCTATGATGGCGGCGCACCAATTTAATATCACCTGGCATCTTTCTCCCCTCTAAATACTCCCTAACTTTTCTGTTCGTCTCTCTATTCAATTACCTAATCGTTCCAGTCGTCCTTTTACAAATGTGTCCCAGGGAACAGGAATATTCCCTTTCATATTTTGTGACACATATTTGACTCGAGACTGACACCCGGGAAGGATTCATTTCTGTTCCAGGAAATCCATACGTAGCGGGTCTGGAAGCCAACTGGAAGTCGTCGTAGAGATTTGTGAATCGTGTTGCTGGGAATTGAGGGATAATGTCACGTTACAGAAGGAAGGGATATAAATGTATGGATGAATACACTGTTATGTCTGAATGAAGTATATATGCATGTATATATATACATATATACACACATACATATTTATATATAAGTATATATATATATATATATATATATATACATACTGTATATATTACTTTTTTAAAGTGTTGTTAATCGAGGTATGGACATACTGTAGAAATGAAGTATTTTATAAATCATTTTGTCAACAGTAACGACAGTATGGCTCAAAAGGGGGAAGAATAATGAATTCATATACAACAGAATAAAATAATGTATTCGTATATACAATTATACACATGCGTATGTTATTTACGTAATTCCCACGTTCTACGAAGTCTAGTTAATTATCGCAGCAACTGAAGGATTGGGCATCTGTATCGGGTATATATATATATATATATATATATATATATATATATATATATATATATATATATATATATATATATATATTCTACATATTCTTTCATGATCCAGTAGGCTTCACTGACATTTGAGTAGCTTGTCATAATGTATCTGTAATAATAAAATCTGAGTGGGTCTTTCTTGTTTGTCCGCCCCGGGTTGGGGCGGGGCAGGTAGGGGATTGGGAGGGTAGCGGAGACATGACATATCCACCCTCCTCCTGCAAACCCGTTTGTCCGCCCATGGTGAGGACAAGGTAGGTGGGGGATCGGGAGGGTAGGGGAGACAGTAGCCTAGGGTTCCTGGCCGCGAACAAGCTCGTGAGCTTATAACTACGGATAAAATGGAATGGATTCATTGCAATGAACGATCTTACGAAGGAACAAGCCTTGTCTGATGGCGGTTTAGTACTATTACTACTACTATACAGAAGATGGACCTATTAATATGGAAACAAGCCCACCATCACAAGGGCCATCGACTTGAAATTCGAGCTTCCAAAGAATATTATGGTGTTCATGTTAAATCAAAGTTATTTAATTTAACTGTTTATAAAACAGCTACTAAAGAATTCGTCTCGTATTTTGAAGTCCTCCCGTTATAGACATCTAACAAAGTACGGCGACATCCGGTAAAAATGACTTAAAATAATAATAATAAAAAAAAAAGACTATAAGAATCTCGAGCAACACAAAATCACAAAAAAAAAACTAAGATATGCCTAGAAAAAAAAAAAAGACAACCGTCACCGAATAAAAATAAAGAAATAAAGAATAAATGGAATAAAAAAGCGAAAACCCCTAACCCATGTCGAAAAGATCTGAATAAAAAGAAAAGAGGGAAATAAAAAAAAAAAAAAAAGCACTGGTGACACGTCAAGCGACATCATAATCAGGAACCATAGAATTTTGAGACAAAAGGTGGCGTATTCAGTTAAGGGAGCCGAATTCCTCCTTCTCCTCCTCCTCCTCCTCCTCCTCCTCCTCCTCCTCCTCCTCCTCCTCCCCCTCCCCCTCCTTCTCCTTCTACACATGTCCTACGACCGTTCAAAAGGATTCTTCAGCAGACGCAGGGACAAAAGGAAAAGAGAATAAGGATGTAAAAGGGAATATAGTTCGGGCATAAGCGACCCCGATTATATTCATTTTTTGAAGTCTGTTTTTAAAAGAATAGGGATGGAAATGTTCTTCATAAAAATAATAGTAGAAAAAACTAACGAAATATCCGGGTAACTTAAGAAGAAGAAGAAGAAGAAGAAGAAGAAGGAGAGAGAGAGAGAGAGAGAGAGAGAGAGAGAGAGAGAGAGAGAGAGAGAGAGAGAGAGAGAGAGAGAGACTAATTACAAATCTATAAAACGCGTATAAGCGACTACAAGCTGACACTGAGCGCGAGAGAGGAAAAGAAAAACTAACGAGATATCCGAATAACTTGGAAGAATGGCGAAGAATAAGAGAGAGAGAGAGAGAGAGAGAGAGAGAGAGAGAGAGAGAGAGAGAGAGAGAGAGAGAGAGAGAGGAAACCGATGGACACAGTAATAAAATGGAGTTGACAAACACCGTCGTTGTCACCCTTTTGCCTCTCTAATGTCTCTGATAATTCCATTAACCCGGAACTTTCAAGTTGTCAAGGACACACAGACACACGTTACGTTAATGCCCTTCTTTCCTTGCCATAATTACGCCTTCCATTCTCTCTCTCTCTCTCTCTTTCTCCCCTCTCTTCGGAAGAAACGAGCGAGGACAAACGCGCCCCCCCGCCCTCTCTCTATCTCTCTCTCTCTCTCCTTTTCTGTGTTAAATATTGTAAAATTTTAGGTAAGTTGTAAATAAAGATCTCAGTTTGAATATTATACACTCTCTCTCTCTTTGTAAGAAATGAACGAGGTAAACGCTCTCTCTCTCTCTCTTTCTCTCTCTCTATAATAAACTTGCGAGAAAAACCCCCTTCACTCTTTCTCTCTCTCTCTCTCTCTATCTCACTCTTTCTCTCTCTCTCTCTCTTTGTAAGAAATGAACGAGGTAAACGCTCCCTCCCCCTTCTCTCTCTCTCTCTCTCTATAATAAACAAGCGAGGACAACCCCCCTTCTCTCTCTCTCTCTCTCTCTCTCTCTCTCTCTCCTTGTAAGAAACGAGCCAGGACAAACAAACCTGGCAGGCAGACATTCTGACCGGAGAGAACAGTAACCCCCTTCCCGTCCCTCCCCTCCCCCTTTCCCCCCCCACCCCAAGCCGCCCTTTCGCAAGCCGCCGCGCCCCGAATTTATGCTATCATTACGCCGGGACACCAAGATATTGCAAGATGATATACGTTGATATGTTGCAGAAGGGCCGCAGCAACCGGGTCTTGGGGGCTCCGGAGACACGCCATGCACTTAAGACGTGTCTCCGCCCTCTGATTTATGACCCGAGAGCGAGAAATCCATTCCAGGCCACGGCTAAATCCCCGCTAGATAATGTTATGGGGGAGGGAGGGAGGGAGGGAGGGAGGGAGGGAAGGGGACGAGAGAGAGAGAGAGAGAGAGAGAGAGAGAGAGAGAGAGAGAGAGAGAGAGAGAGAGAGAGATGGACCAAAAGGAGGAGGAGGAGGAGGAGGAGGAGGAGGAGGAGGAGGAGGAGGAGGAGGAAGGTGGAAGATGGAGGACTAGAAGGAGAAGGGCGATGGAAAATGAAAAGAGGGAGGAAGGTGGAAGAAAAGATGGACGAAGAGGGATGGAGGAGGAGGAGGAGGAGGAGGGTGGAAGATGGAGGACTAGAAGAAGGGCGATGGAAAATGAAAAGAGGGAGGAAGGTGGAAGAAAAGATGGACGAAGAGGGATGGAGGAGGAGGAGGAGGAGGAGGAGGAGGAGGAGGAGGAGGAGGAGGAGGAGGAGGAGGAAGGTGGAAGATGGAGGACTAGAAGAAGGGCGACGGAAAATGAAAAGAGGGAGGAAGGTGGAAGAAAAGATGGACGAAGAGGGATGGAGGAGGAGGAGGAGGAGGAGGAGGAGGAGGAGGAGGAGGTGGTCAGAAGTCGGTGGAGGATGAAAAAGGTTTGTGGAGGAGGAACTGGTGTCGAGAGTGAGGGGAACGTACGAGGAAGAGGGGAACTATATAAAAAAAAAAGAAAATATGGTAAGAAGAGGGGAGTAGGAAGAACAGAAAAAACCCGACTTAAGAGAAAACAAGTGAAAAATGCGCCGAAGTTTCTTCGGCGCAATCAAGTTTTCTGTACAGCTTACAATGCTGTATGAGCCGCGGCCCATGAAGCTTTAACCATGGCCTGGTGGTGGATGTCCTATAGTGTTGCCAGCCGCACGAGGCTAGAGGGCTGCAATTAAGTATATTTGATGACTGGTGGGTGGATGATCAACATACCAATTTGCAGCCCTCTAGCCTCAGTAGTTTTTAAGATTGGGGTGGACAGAAAAAGTGCGGACGGACAGACAAAGCCGGCACAATAGTTTTCTTTTACAGAAAACTGAAAACCCGACTTAAGAGGAAAAAAAGGAAACGGAGGAAAGGAAGGTGGAAAGGATAAATGGAAAGAGAAGAGGTCGAAACGATTAGTCGTTGTCAGCAGAACAATAAAAAGAAAAAAGAAGAAAAAAGAAGAAAACGAGATGTTTTTATTTGTCATTATTATTTACAGCCGTTGTTGTTGAACTTATTATTATTATTATTATTATTATTATTATTATTATTATTATTATTATTATTATATTACTGCAATTGTTGACGTAATTATTGAAATCATTATTTATATTATTATTAATTTTTTCGAGGTTCCTGCCGATGGCAAACATAGGTCACTCAATGCACAATAATAATTATTCTCGTATCTATAGTTGTTGCTAGGAACGTCAGAGCAACAAGAGCAACATTGCTATCAAAGACGTCAGTTTCTTCATTCTGCCCCCTCCCCGAATCACCGCCCCTCCACATACACGCGCACGCGCGCAGACGCGACTGACCCCCACACAAAACGCTTGTTATAAACAGCAAACGTCACTGCGCTATCGCGGCTCGATATTTTTCGCAAAAATTAAAATCTATAGATGAAGAGCTTCGGCGTTCATCAAACGGCGAGCGAGGGAAAGAGTCTCTCTCTCTCTCTCTCTCTCTCTCTCTCTCATATATTGATCTGAAGGGATAATGGGTCCACTCTCTGCCTGCCTTATTGATTTCGAATAGGTCCTATAGTATGTCGAAAGAGGTCCGAGAATGTGTCGAAGACTCGGGAACAGAGAAAGGTCTTACACTTTAGCTTCGCTTTTGGTGATTGGTTGGAGTGGTTAATTCATATTCTAAATTAATTAAATATTACCTTATAATAAACATCAAGAGGAAAACGGTATGTTAAGTATGTATATATAGAGTATATATATATATATACACATATATATTATATTATATATAATATATATACATATATATATATTATATATATACTGTACATATATATATATATATATATATATATATATATATATATATATATATATATATATATATATATATATATATATATATATATATATATATATATATATATATGCGTGTAGTGTGCTTGTAATAATAGATGAAATCACTTTATCTTCAATTCGAATGATAATGAAAACCATAAAATGATAACCTACATAGAAATCACTGGAAGGGCCAGCAGGAGGCTTTAGAATTCGGGGAAAACATAAGCTGAAGGAGAATTACGAGGCCTGATGGTAGGAGGGAAGGACCACTTAAATTTCCACTCCTCTTCTTACTTTTTCGCGTTCGGGCTCCTTGTAACCCATTGCCGAAGGTACCGGATTTCCGAGACTTTCTACAACTTTCAACATTAGTCGACATTTCACAAGATGGACCTTTTATCCTATACACACACCCCCACCCCCTTCTCTTTTACGAGCGGGTTTCAAACTTTTCACGTACAGTACGCGTTAACTAGGCTTTGCGTGACATTTTTGTAAACACTGGTAATTACTTATGCACTCATTATTATACGTACATTGAAGGCCCTTCCAAGCTATTATCTAGAGAGCAAAAAAAAAAAAAGAAAATAAAAAAACGAAATTAAGCGTCTTTCCTTCGGACTCTATTGCGATTCAAGAAATGCATTCACAAGTGCAAGCAAAGGTCCTGATGTATAAGGCAAGCAAACGGAATGATTTACATCATAATGACATTAGTTCTAAGACTACATTATGCTGTAATGTAATTCAGGCAGCAGTTCGGTGACTATGAAGTTTATAAAATAAACATTCCCATGTTAACATTAATGATGTTAAGCTTACACACCGGCCTTCAGAAATATCAGGCTGAAAGAGGAAGGAATGCATATTATTATTATTATTAATATTATTATTATTCAGAAGATGAACCCTGTTCATATGGAACAAGCCCACAGGGGCCATCGACTTGAAATTCAAGCTTACAGAGAATCAGAGAATGTTGGTTTCAACCTCCAACCGCAGACCCCACACTGCAGCAGTAACTGATCATGATACAGAGCCAGTGATTTTTCATCGCCCTGGGGGAGAAGCGAACCCGCGACATCTGAGTGGCATGCCACGACACTAACCACTACACCAGCGGACCAACTAATTTTTCAGACAATTACAGTTGCTGTAGAACTATGAAATAACTTGGGCGAAGTACTAGCTACTGAAAAAGATTTACAGACCATGGTAGGTCCTGTCAAAACCGAAATAAACTTATCCCATTTCGAAAACATAAGGGCAATAAAATGCTTACGTCTCATGCTGTGCAATACAATGTTCAAGGTACCGTGAAATTTTCCTTGTAAGCAGAATGAATTTACAAAAACACTGTCATAAGGAAAAAATCTATGTACAGTACAGTTGCTATTAATGAATATTTATCAAGGTAATTAAATAATGAATCAATGAAATTACAAGGAACATAAACAGACGTATGACAGGAGTTAGGTAACATGTGTCAAGATTTCAGGATAGGCAGTGAATCACAAACGGCGTTTGTCAATCCTTATTAATGTAACATACAGTCATAAACCAAATGAACTATTAAATTTTAATGAAATATTAATCTATACGTTCATACAACCGATCCGTTTTTCTATAAGTCTTCAAGGATGTTTTATATGAGTTTATATTGTAAGCGTTTAAGTGTTTCTTTTAGAACTTCCTGTGGATGAAATAGCCAACAGGAAATAGCCAAACTCCAGGGATCCAGTCTGCAAGTTTTACAGCGTAGGTGTAGTTAGGTCCTCCTGCCCTCTGGCGAGCAGATTTAGCCTGTAACAAACAACAAAAACATTTAGCAGTCTTAACTACTTTGGCCTTTCTATTCCACGATCCAAAAAATGTGGTGCTACTATAGTAGGCGGTCTACCTGCGTGTTTCTACTACAGTAGGCGGTCTACCTGCGTGTTTCTACTATAGTAAGCGGTCTACCTGCCTATTTCTACTATAGTAGGCAGTCTACCTGCCTATTTCTACTATAGTAGGCGGTTTACCTACCCGTTTCTACTATAGTAGGCGGTCTACCTACCCGTTTCTACTATAGTAGGCAGTCTACCTGCCTATTTCTACTATAGTAGGCGGTCTACCTGCCTGTTTCTACTATAGTAGGCGGTCTACCTACCCGTTTCTACTATAGTAGGCAGTCTACCTGCCTATTTCTACTATAGTAGGCGGTTTACCTGAGTGTTTCTACTATAGTAGGCGGTCTACCTGCGTGTTTCTACTATAGCAGGCGGTCTACCTACCCGTTTCTACTATAGTAGGCAGTCTACCTGCCTATTTCTACTATAGTAGGCGGTCTACCTACCCGTTTCTACTATAGTAGGCAGTCTACCTGCCTATTTCTACTATAGTAGGCGGTCTACCTACCCGTTTCTACTATAGTAGGCGGTCTACCTACCCGTTTCTACTATAGTAGGCAGTCTACCTGCCTATTTCTACTATAGTAGGCGGTCTACCTGCCTGTTTCTACTATAGTAGGCGGTCTACCTACCCGTTTCTACTATAGTAGGCAGTCTACCTGCCTATTTCTACTATAGTAGGCGGTTTACCTGAGTGTTTCTACTATAGTAGGCGGTCTACCTGCGTGTTTCTACTATAGCAGGCGGTCTACCTGCCTGTTTCTACTATAGTAGGCGGTCTACCTGCGTGTTTCTACTATAGCAGGCGGTCTACCTGCCTGTTTCTACTATAGTAGGCGGTCTACCTGCCTGTTTCAACTATAGCAGGCGGTCTACCTGCGTGTTTCAACTATAGTAGGCGGTGCACTGTTTCGCCGTGTTTAGTACCAGCCCCTCGGGGATCAAATTTAATGTCCCTAAGTGTATTTGATCACGTTTGACCCCCGAGGGCTAGGACTAATCACGGCGAAACACATTTGATCCCCTAGGCAGACCGCCTACTATAGTAGCACCAAAAATGTTTATATTTTAGGCACACAATAAACGTTTTATTTCCATGACAAGTGCATGGCCGACACTGAAACGTTCAAATATCGTATATATCAAATGAATATGCTAAAAAATTATCTGTTAGATGGACAGACATTACGTTTTTTATGACAACACATAGGGGCCAGTGCCTTACAACCCTAGGATGGTGAGGATAGAGTAGTCTTAATTACACAAATCAGTGACAAAGGTAAAAATGTAAACATTGGCATTAACATTACGATATAAACAAACACTTACGATATTCACAGGTTAAAAACAATGTTGGAATTTACCATATTAGGACAGAGGGCCGATTTAACACGAAGACAGAAGACCGATTAACATATAACCACAGACGATAGGTTTAACATTTGAAGAAAGAGGACCGATTTGGCATGTGGCAACAGGGGACCAATTTAACATTTTACGGCAGAGGACCAATTTAACACGTGATGGCAGAGGACTGATTTAACACGTGATGGCAGATAACTGATTTAACACGTGATGGTAGGAGACAGATTTAACACGTGAGGGGAGAAGACCGATTTAACACGTGATGGCAGAGGATCGATTTAACACGTGATGGCAGAAGACCAATTTAACACGTGATGGCAGAGGACTGATTTAACATATGATGACAAGGGAACGATTTAACATGTGACGACAGGGAACCAACTTAACATTTTACAACAGAGGATCAATTTAACACATGATGGCAGAAGACCGATTTAACACGTGATGAGAGAGGACTGATTTAACATGTGACGACAAAGGAACGATTTAACATGTGACGACAAGGGACCAATTTAACATTTTACGACAGAGGACCAATTTAACAAGTGATGGCAGAAGACAGATTCAACACGTGATGGCAGAAGACCGATTTAACACGTGATGGCAGAGGACTGATTTAACATGTGAAGACAGAGGACCAATTTAACATTTGACGACAGAAGACAGGTTTAACATTTGACGACAGAGGACCGATTAAACATTTGTAGACAGAGGACCGATTTAACATTTGATGACAAAAGACCGATTTAACATCTGACGACAGAAGACCAATTTACCATGTGACGACAGGGGACAGATTTAACATTTGACGAAGAATACCGGTTTAACATGTGTGGACAGGAGACCGATTTACCATGTGACGACAAGGGACAGATTTAACATTTGACGACAGAAGACCGATTTAACATGTGTGGACAGAGGACCGATTTAGCACGTATCCACAGAGAGCAATTTAAAAGCTGAAATTCTGTGCAGGAATGAACCGCAGAAAAAGACGTGCATAGATAGCTTCACGGATCACTCATCAAAAATATTCTAGATTTTCTCACCTTTGTAGCATCACCGTTCAGGCCTTCTTTTCAGACATCTTGAACTGCAGGACCACAACAAGGTATGTCAGTATCGTACTGATGACCTAAAAGGAGAGAAAATTTCGCGGTAATATTCGGGCTTCGCAAAAATAAAAGAACGGAAATTTTCCCGAGTTTGGAGGCAATGGTGTTTTAAGCAGAATCTGCAATGAACGCGAGTTTTAGTTTTCTGTAAAAGGAAGCTACTGAGATGGCTATTTGTCAGTCCGTCCGCACTTTTCTGTCCGCCCTCAGATCTTAAAAACCACTAAGGCTAGAGGGCTGCAAATTGGTACGTCGGTCATCCACCCGCTACTCATCAAACATACCAAATTGCAGCCCTCTATCCTCAGTAGTTATTTTATTTATGGTTAAATTTAGCCATGATCGTGCGTCTGGCACCACTATAGGTGCCAACAACATAGGTCACCACCGGGCAGTGGCTGAAAGTTTCATGGGCCGCGGCTGAGAGTTTCATGGGCCGTGGCTGAGAGTTTCATACAGCGGTATACGCTGTACAGAAAACTCGATTGCGCCGAAGAAACTTCGGCGCATTTTTTACCTATTTCTATTGCAAATAAATGGCAGTTATATTGTAATTTTGTTTTTGCATTCGAAATTTCATCCCGTTTGAGAAAAATAAAATCGGAAATACTAACATGAATAGCGCTTCTCCTCTGCTATAATTAATTTGAAATTGCACTGCATTGCTATTGAATTGCATTTTACAAAATTTTGCAGTTTTTATCAAGGGTAGCACCCCCCAAAACAAACTCTTGTTTATAGCCTTATTGTTTGGTGAAATCTGCAAAGGTTGTAAATCTTTTATTACAAGAACACTGGCACATTTACACAAGTGCGTGCGTGTGTGTGTGTGTGTATACATATATACACACACACACACACACACACACATATATATATATATATATATATATATATATATATATATATATATATATATATATATATATATATATATATATATATATATATATATATATATATATATATATATATATATATATATACGCATTGTAAATATAACTTTATGTATGCAGACTCGGTGTCAGTAGCTCCCTCTAAAGAAATAATTATCACTACTTTGAAGACATATCCATTTCTTTTATATTTACAAGAATAAAATATTCTCCGGACACAATTAAAATCTGTATTTTATTTTTGTGCAAATTACGTGTTACTTGGTGTGGGGTTCCTGAAATCAACTTTGCAAATCATAACTATTATTAGGAACGCAACGCCCGATAACATATTAAGGTGACTGAGGAGATACTTTTTGGCAAAAAAATTCCCTGTAACTGTAAGTTAATTGTTACAAAAATCTACAAAACACAGCAGTTCTGTAGTTATACTCGGGATTAACAAAGTAAAATTACCCTATATTTATGAAGTTGAAGACAAGTACTATATCTGAGCAAAAAAAAAAAAAAAGATAAATAAATAATAAAATAAAAAAGACAGCTTCGGCATTTCTGTGAAATCGAAGTTAATTAACATTTCTTCTATCGTGAGCACGTTGCAGTTTACTGCACATTTTCATTGGGATTCGAGATTTTCCACCCAAAACGCGCCAATTTACCAAACCTGAGGAAGAATCGCTTACACAGAAGTTTGAATGCAATGCAATTTTCTTCTGTTGAAACATTATTGCAATATATTGCAAGTAGATTCGCGATTTACAATGCAACAACTCCATTCTACTGTCTGTTGACAAGATTTGTTTGGGAACCAAAAAATCTCAGAGGAAGTTAATCTTGGTTCCAGGACAATTAGCAATAGTTTCAAGTTCCATACTAAAAAAAACCTGCAATATATTGAGGCTTTGCAATCAGACTTGAGATTGAAAATCCAACCCAGCACCGCCCTCCCCATCCCCCTAGATCTACTTCAATTAAAGACATGGGTCAGTTTTAAGATTCTTAAGGGTTTTGTGGAATTTTTAAGATACTGACAAATGTCTTCTGTAACTCAAATCCAGATATGTCGCAGATGCTTGGTTGAAGTTGAGCCAACCCTGTACTAGAACAGGCTCTTGCCCTAAGATGCCCACTGGGTAAATAGTAAGATGTTGAAATTAATAAAAGCTTGATGTGGATCTCTGGTCTCTGACCAACCACAAGAGACTGAGCCGATTCGACAACAGCAAGCAACCTTCGCCCAGAAAAACCCCCAATTTCACTCAGATTGACGACAAAATCTTTGTTGACGATTTTCAACGAATTGAATTTTACCTCCATTGCAAGGAAATCGCAATTTTGTGGTCATAATCCAGGCCAGCGAAGCAAAAGACCTTCTCCAACCCAATTTACGGACAAAAGTAATTTTTCAGCCAAATAAACCACGCTGGGACATGGGCGCTTTAGTAAAATTTGCATCGACTGCAATTTTCTGGAACCCGCGAGCGTTAACATAATCTACTTCAACCCTTGCGGCCGGATTTACAAGAATTGCAGTATACAATATACTTCTATATCAAGCGAATTTCAGACGTCGCAAATTAGCAATCCCATTCGAGATTTCAAACGCTAAACATCCCATTTGGCCTCGTTTGAAGACGAATGTCATTTCTGAACGGAGAGACGTCAAAGGGAATGTGGTGGTTAATTGTGATTTATGGGCAACAGATCTCGCTATCACGATTGTGACGGCAACTCTGCCATTCTGCTAGCTTCGTGGAACGCTACGAGACAATTAAACATTTCAGGCAAACAAACAAAAACAGAGAATAAGTACAGCAGGTAACAACTACAACAATTAAAGGGATTGTTATGACTAACAGATGTTGTGATACTCTCGGATTCTACTATCTGAAAACACCGCTACCAGGCAAACTAAACTATTTCAGACAAACACAAGCACACACAGGATAAGTAAAATTGAGAAATTACTATAATTATACTGGAAAAAGTTAATTGTGATTTATAGCTAACAGTTCTTGCTATCACGATTGTGATAGCAACTATCGGATGCTGCTTTCTTCAGGAACGTTACATGACAATTAAACATTTAAGACAAACAAACAAACACACATACACACAGAATAAGTAAAATCGAGAAAACTTTAATAATCATATACTGAAAAAAAAGCTAATTTAGACTTGAGGCCAACAGATCCTGCTATCACGATTGTAACAGCAACTATCGGATTCTGCTATCTTCACGGATTGCTACAAGACAAATAAACCTTTCAGACAAACAAACAAAAACCAGAGAATAAGCAAAGCAGGTAACAATACAACAATTAAAGGGAATGTTGTGATTGACAGATCTTGCTCTCACGATCGTGATATTAACTCTCTGATTCTGCTACCTTCAGGGATTGCTACAAGACAATTAAACCTTTCAGACAAACAAAAACACACAGAATAAGTAAAATAAGTAACTGCAATAATAATGCTAAAGAAAACGGTACCAACTACGTCAGCTATTGCAAAGAAAACGGGAGCCAACTCACAGGAATCAGGCAGTGACGTCCCATAGTGAAAAGTCCGAAGGGAGAAAATTCTCTTCCTTTCTCCAAAAGTAATATTACGTATTCAGTCTCCTGTGGGAAGGAAATAAGTTCATTCGTTAGCATATAGCATATATACATACATACATACACACGTACATACATATATACATACACACATTCATAAAAAATATAACAATGAATCACATACATACAAAACAAAACTACTGCATTCAGTCTCCTGTGTAAAGGTAATCAGTTCATTCATTAGCATACATATATACATACATGCTTACATACCTACATAAAAAATATAATAATGAATCGCATATATACAAAACATAACCACTGCATTAAGTCTCTTTTGTAAAGGTGATCAGTTCAATCATTAGTATGTATACATAAAAAATATAACGCTGAATCACATATATACAAAACAAAATTACTTCAGTCAGTCTCCTGTGTAAAGATGATTAGTTCATTCATTAGTATACATACATACATACATACATACATACATACATACATAAAAAATATAGAATCACAAATATACAAAACAAAACTACTGCAGTCAGTCTCCTGTGTAAAGATAATCAGTTCATTCATAAGTATACATACATACATACATACATACATACATACATACATATGTAAAAAATATAACACTGAATCACATAAAACAAAACAAAACTACTGCAGTTAGTCTCCTGTGTAAAGGTGATTAGTTCATTCATTAGTATACAGTACATACATACATACATACATACATACATACATACATACATACATACATACATACATACATACATACATATGTGCAAAATATAACACTGAGTCACATACATACAAAACAAAACTATTGGTAAAATTTGGCTCAAATTTCAAAAGCGTCAAGAAACTTTTTTGCAAAATGCACATGATAAAGGCATCACTGAAAGACTCACTTGGTTCTCATACATACATAAATATAAATATAAAACATAAAACTTAATCAGATACATAAAAAAAACCAAAGGTCAAATCTGACTCAAAATTTCATATGCGTCAAGAAACTTTTTTGCAAAATGCACATCACAGAGGCATCACTGAAGGACTCACTTGCTTCTCCAGCCCTTCGCAATACTGTGTGCAGATCAGACACCTCAGTTTCCAGAGCCACGCGTTGCGCTGTAATTGAAGAAGAAAGACAATGAATATAAAGTAATCGAAAAGTCTGATTATTTTTCCTATATTAGATACATATCCATAACGGAATGCTTTAGGGTACAATTCGGTATACAAGGAATGGGCGTTATGGCAATACACATGAATTTATAGACTGGAGATTTTCAGGTAAAATATGATTTTCAGCATAACTTGACTTACAATATGACCGATAAAATGAAAGTTTATATTTACCCGCTGCTCACTAAGCAAGAACCCTTGCTGTTGGTAGGCCTTAGGCCTAGTTATCATCTCACAATTATAAACCAACATCAGGAATACACGAAATAAAGCACTTTTTGATTTACGAGAAGGAAAAAAATTTATGTCTCTAGATTGAAATTTCACCGATTTGTAATTCAAGGTCAGCAAGTTTTTCTTCGACCTGAACGTTGAAATTCACAGGCCTGTTCCCAAGATGAATTATGAACAGGTATGCCAAACTGTGTAATTGTCTTCACGTGGAAAAAAAAATTATCCCAGATACCTTGATTTTCTTGGCATTCCTTTTAGTCACAAAAGTTAATAGCCCACCCCTCGCCCTTTTCTTTACTACGCCTACGCCTATAACAAAAGTTAATAGCCCACCCTCGCCCTTTTCTTTACTACGCCTACGCCTATAACAAAAGTTAATAGCCCATCCTCGTCCTTTTCTTTACTACGCCTACGCCTATAACAAAAGTTAATAGCCCACCCTCGCCCTTTTCTTTATAGTTAATAGCTTACCCTCACTCCTGTCTTTTTAACTTCGTTCCTGATGTCGTTTTACTCTTGCAAAGTAACATTTTACAATACTTAATTCAAACCATCAAAACTCTTAATATCCATATTTCATTTGGTTGGAATTACAGGCAAAACTGTTCTGTTCACAGGATTTCGTTTTTTATTCTGCACAGGGAACTTGTCACAAGGCGGTGGCTAGAAAATTTAAATTTATGTTCAAGTTACACAATGAGCTTCCTTTTCTATGTTAGAGTTGGTTCTTTCCAACACTAAGTTGTATTCCGATTTGTCGTAAATCATAAGTTTGCGAGTATGTTCTAAAGGGTGTCTATCTATTCATCTATTTAATTATATACATATATATATATATATATATATATATATATATATATATATATATGTATTATATATATATGTGTATGAGTGTGTACAAATATATATATATATATATATATATATATATATATATATATATATATATATATATATATATATATATATATATATATTTGTGTGTGTGTGTGTGTTACAAAGGGAATTTTCCCCCCGGAAGTGGGAGGTGCATCAGTGCACCTAACGTTGTGTAATGCAGGCTTTATCAAAGGGTGTTTGCAGCGTCCATTTTTGCCCATTTACTCTACCTCCATTTCTCCCTACAATTTTTCAGTCATCAAAGAAACCAACAGCCTCTGAGAGCTGACTGGCACCCACTTACTTTCTCAATAATCGGATCAGGAGAGCAGAGTATACAGATGACCCTCAGGGAAGAATCGCACAGAAGCAGAATGACATTGATTTCATAATTCTCCATCATCACTTCATACAGACTCAGGACGACGTTTATAATGAGCACCAACACTGTACTTACGATGATGACCTCTGTATAATGCACTAAATGCTTGATAATGTCGTCCATCTTCAGCAAGAAACTGAGTAGCTCCTGCATTCTCTGGCGACTGTCTGACGGTCGGCCTACAGGAGAAGTAGACCAAGGATTTGCAGAAACTCTTTTCTGCGTGTTCGTAAGGCCCGGGCAGTTTAAGCTTACCTGCTGTGGTGTGTTTACATTTTGTGGTACTGGTGACTGATCTGCAGGGGAAGTCCATTCTCTTCTAGGACATGCGGAAAGCAAGTCATCTACTGAAAGAAACGCGTCGAAGCAGTTGTGCATTATCTGGTCAAGTTCCATCGCAAGAGCTTTGGAAAAAACGGATATCATCCCATAGCTAAAGAATGAAGTTACCGGTTGGATTATCAGTAACATTACAGATTGCACAATTAAGCATTCAAGGCCTTCAAACCACTCTACACTTTCCTGGTTAAAAAGCTGAGACACAGTGAGGAAAAGGTTTAGACACAGTGCAAAATGCACCGGCAGAAAGGATTTGTGGAACAGTCCAATGGGTACCGTGACCGTGTTGGAAATTAAGTCTACAAGTCTTGCCAAGCGATGGCTGAAAAGGCAGACATAGATCTGAATGACGATATATAAGAAGCCCTGGATTTCAGATGACATTGACCAAACAACAACTCCGGTTTCCGAATCAGAGCCAGGTTCCATCATTAAAAACAATATCACAACAGACAGCAGTGTTAACAGTATGCCGACAGACCAAACTGTAGCAGAAACACTTCTCTTTAAAGAAAATTTTTTTGGAAAAATCTCTTCCACTTGTCCTTCCTCAGCCCAGGCTAGATGGTAGACGTCAGACGAGAGAACTGTTCTAAACTCATATGGGAATCCTCCCCAGACTTTCGTTAAAACAAGAAGGAAGGAAATAGGACTGAGATGTTGGATACACATGCTGTTCTTTTAACCACTTTCCTATACTCTTCTAGGCTTATCAATCAATCCTATCCTTCTTTTGTTTTGCTGCTCAGAACATTGCTCATTTCCTGAGAAGTAGCTTGTGGGGTAAGGAAGCTCCACCACCTTTCTAGATTCTCCTAGGCCTATCAGTCAATCCCGTACTCCTTTGGCTTTTCTGCTCAGTAAAATGTTCACTTCCTGAAGAGTAGCTTGTCGGGTAAGGAAGCTCTTCCGCCTCCCTGGACTCCCCTAGGCCTATCTAACAATCCTGTTCTCCTTTTGTTTTTCAGGCTCAGTAAAATGTTCACTTCCTGAAGCAGAAGCTAGAGTGGGGTAAGGAAGCTCTGGTGGCTATATGTTTCTACCTTGAACTTTCAGAGGTCAGGAACTCAAGACATTCATACGATAAGGTAGAACCATGTTAATTTTTTTCAGCACAATTCAGTCAATCCTGTTTTCTTTTGCTGTTTCTCAGTAAAATGGTCACTCCCTCAAGGCTAGCTAATGCAGTAGGGACGCTCTGGTGATTATATTTTCAAACTGAACTTTCAGAGGTCAAAAACTCGAGACATTTACACGAAAAAGATGAAACCTCATTCAGTTTCTCAGCACCTGACCACTGTCTGAATGATCGCGAGCTGGAATCAGTAGGTCTAGTAATCTAAGCCCAACATCAACGTTAGCTCCGTTTAGTAAGATATAACAGCCAGTTGTAGGATGCCAAAATCAGGTTTCATCTTTCAGCCAAGAGACGATTTCCCTTTTTCCAGCAAAATTCGTTGTCTGTAGCTTGGAAAGCACACACCAGACCTACAACTCTGCTTCACTGGCTGGTACTGATATCAAAGGATTGCACATGCCGCATCCCGTCCCAGCGCCAAGCCGCTTTCACCTAATGAAGTAAGACCAATCCATAACTTCATTACATGAAAAGCCCTGACCTGAGTCTCTGATTAGGTCACATCACCTGGAAGTCAAATATACCTTTTCAGCCTGATGGTTTGTAATGAAGCTTCCGTTAGCATAATAATCGAGGCGTGCCATGTTAGTGACTCGATATTACGATGAATTTTTAAAAAGGAAACAGTTGGCTGGAGTCAAGATCCTAGTTGCAGGCCACTTGAAACGCTTCAAGGAATGATGAAAGTTTATCAGAATAACCTGAGAGACTGACAATACAATGAATGAAGGGAGTGGAGTATGAACGTAAGTAAATAAGGCTGTCTTCAAAACTGAATGAAAAAACTATCAAGGAATCGCCTTAAAATTAGCGTACACTTAAGCAAGCCTGCACGAACGCCGGAACTCGGCCACAGTCAATTTCGCTAATTTCTCTCGCACCTGTCAAAACTCAAGTACACACCAATTAGAGGTGTGACACTAATTAGCGCTGCCTCTACGCTCTTCAAAATTACTCTTCTTAATCGCCGCGTTACAGGCGTGTAAAAATATGACACTCGACAAATACGATGCCCATTTAAAATGATTGCTTTAGGTGAGGTGAGGAACGAGGGTAATTGCTTGATACGCTTCCATCAAGACTTGACGAGTCAAATTGCTCGCCATATGACGTCATCATTATAAGTAAAGTCTAAGTCAACAACGAAGGAATGCTATGAGAGCGACGCACTTTATTAGGAATTAGCATTTTGTCATCTGCACAAAGGACAGTATGTAATCTAGCGTCTGTTATATGAATTATAGCAGTTAAGCCTGAGTATGTATATATGTATGTATATAATACTCAACTATACTACATATTCCCTATGAGGGGATGAGGTTGCTCGCCCCGTCACCTTCTACTCTCTAACCACGACCCACCATGGTCAAATAACTGGTAATCGAACCTGGGTCTTCTAGAGAGAGAGAGAGAGAGAGAGAGAGAGAGAGAGAGCAAGTTGCTTTTTGGGTCATGTCCCCATTATGAACTTTGAGTGCAATGACCATTAAACGAGAGAGAGAGAGAGAGAGAGAGAGAGACTTGAGCATCAATATTTGAGTATCCATTTTTGTCAATTCTGTGCTTTCTATTCTCAATCTCCATCTGACTCTTCTCCTCTATTTCAAGACAAATTTTTGCTCACCATAACAGTATCTTCTTCTATTCTAAACCTTTAAGCCTAAACTTTTGCTCTCCTTAAAAAATACTACTCTGTAATTTAAACCTATTTTTGTAATCTCGTAACAGAACGCTGCGTATATCACTGACTGTCTATTTATATCTGTATTCCACACCTTTAGAAAGGAATCTCCATTTATTCTCGGTTCTATCCCGTCCTTTCCCTCTTCCTCCCCTCCCCCCCCTAAGCTACAAATCCCTCCCTCCTTTCCTCCTCCTCCGTTTTTTTCACAGTGTGGGAAGATGATAAATCACAACTAAGAGGTACAATAGCAAAGCGCTACAGTCGGGGAAAGGGTTGAATAAAAAAAAAAAAAGAAAACTTAAAAAAAAATATATTAAAAAAAATTCTTCTCTCTCTCCTTTCCGACTTTCCTAGTTCTTTGTGTTCCATGTTGATATGTTTATTTATGTTCCAGGATTTGTTATGCCCAACGCATATATACATATATATTTGCAGAGAGGATCAGGAATGTTCTGGGGTGGGAGAATCAGTTTTCCTCTTTCTTTCGCCCAGTTTTCATTATTTCCTGGGATGAGTGAATGCTTTAATTCACACACACATACATACATACATACATATATATATATAAATATAATATGTATATGAATATATATATATATATATATATATATATATATTCTTGTTTTATTTCTGACATAATTTATCGTTTTGATTTAACGAAACTGAAAAATCCTTTTCATATCAACTCGTCATGCCTAAATTATTAGCAATTACGGGCACCTCTACTTATCATCCACTGTTGAGCAAATAGATATCTGAAAAAATAACTTACGCGTACGAGAGAGAGAGAGAGAGAGAGAGAGAGAGAGTACAAACACACACTGAGAGAGAGAGAGAGAGAGAGAGAGTATAAAAAATAAGTAAACACACAATGAGAGAGAGAGAGAGGACACACGAATAACAGCAGTACCTACACTTCTTAAAAATAAGAGACAAAAACACGAAATACAACTTCACTTGAATAAACAAATAAGCAAGAAAGTAAATAAACAAATAAACTACTGATACAGTCGGAGTTCCTTTAACCCAAATTCATTCTCTTACTAAAAAATAAATAATTTTTTTTATTTCCGGTCGATTCATGCTTACTTGTAACTCACTTTTAGGACAGTTTGTACTTCGTTTTCCCCTTCCTTTTCTCTCTCTCTCTCTCTCTCTCTCTCTCTGCCTTACATTTTTCATCCGTTGTAGCACTATTTTGAAAATCGTGTACAATTTTTTGGGTTCATTTAATTCCACCATTGATCTTTAGTTACTTCCATCTCTCTCTCTCTCTCTCTCTCTGTCTCTCTCTCTCTCTCTCTCTCTCTCTCTCATCTGGCCATACCAAACTTATATAAACATTCAACGACTTCCCTTTTCCATCAAATTATTAAAATTCATCAGAACATTGCCTTTCGTTACTTTTGCTTTCATCTGTGTGTGTGTGCTTGTGCTTGTGCGTGATTTTCTTTCTCTTTTTCGATACTCCTGTTAACCTTGTCTCCTCTCTCACTCTCTCTCCTCTCTCTCTCTCGTTCCTTGCTTGTGTTTCTGTGTGATATTTTCTTTCTCTTGTGATTTTCTTTCTCTTTGCAATACTCCTTTTAATCTTCGATCTCTCTCTGTTTCTCTCTCTCTCTCTCTCTCTCTCTCTTTGTGTGCTGTGTGCGATTTTCTTTCTATTTTTCGATACTCCTGTTAATCTTGTCTCCTCTCTCTCTCTCTCTATCTCTCTCTCAGTGTGTGTGTTTGTGTGTGATTTTCTTTTCTGTTTTTCGATACTCCTGTTAATCTTGTCTCCTCTCTCTCTCTCTCTCTCTCTCTCGGTCGGGTGGAGAATTTAACAAATGGCCTGTGACGTCAGGCCGCCTATAAATCAACATCAGCGGAGACTCCCAACAAAACGCTGCCGCTGCCCTACGACGACAAACGCCGGGGAAAAAAACAGACGTCGACCCAGAAATGCATTATCCAAATGTTTCTCTCTCTCTCTCTCTCTCTCTCTCTCCGGCCCCCAAGCATTTGGAAATTTCATTCTCCTCCCGCCATAGACCGGCCTCTCTCTCCGAGGCTGTCACGCGGACGGAGATGGTAGTATCAAAGGAGAGAGAGAGAGAGAGAGAGAGAGTATAAAAAATAAGTAAAAACACATTGAGAGAGAGAGAGAGAGAGAGAGAGAGAGAGTATAAAAAATAAGTAAAAACACACTGAGAGAGAGAGAGAGAGAGAGAGGAATAAAAGTATCGAACAAGACAGAGAAAGAAGGAAAAAAACAGAGAGAGAGAGAGAGAGAGAGAGAGGAATAAAAGTATCGAACAAGACAGAGAAAGAAGGAAAAACAGAGAGAGAGAGAGAGAGAGAGAGAGCGCGAGAGAGAGAGAGAGACGAATAACAGCAGAGAGAGAGAGAGAGAGAGAGAGAGACGAATAACAGCAGAACGAGAGAGAGAGAGAGAGAGGACACACAAATAACAGCGGTACCGAAAGAGAGAGAGAGAGAGAGAGAGAGAGAGAATTAAAGCAACCTCCTTAACTGTCCCTTTCATATGACAGCTGTTGGTGAAGCAAATGAAATTTATTTAAATCTTTATGACACGTCCACAATCGGGGCTCGGAAATGTTACAACCTTAATGGGCAGAGCGTTAAGATTCAGTATTAAAATTCCCCTGTTCAATGGCGTGTCCACATATATTTATATTTGCCACCGGCAGCTGCGCCCGACAAATAAGATAAAAAAAATGTTTTAGATTATAATAACTTCCTCCATCTAACGTTTATTCTGCTTCTTGTAGTTCATTCATAAATAAAAACAAGTAATAAATGCGCTGAAGTTTCTTCGGCGCAATCTAGTTTTCTGCACTGTACAGCCGCTACAGCGGATAATCAAGGCTACCGAAAATAGATCTATCTTCCGGTGGTCTCGGTATAATGCTGTACGAGCCGCGGCCCATGAAACTTTAACTACCGCCCTGAGGTGGCCTATCCTGTAGCGTTGCCAGAAGCACGATTATGGCGAACTTTAACCTTAAATAAAAATGAAAACTACTGAGGTTAGAGGGCTGCAATTTGGTAAGTTTCATGATCAGGTTGTGGATCATCAACATACCAATTTGCAGCCCTCTAGCCTCAGTAGTTTTTAAGATCTAATGGCGGAGACAAAAAGTGCGGACGGACGGACAGACAAATCCGGCACAATAGTTTTCTTTTACAGAACACTAAAAAAAGTTGTGGTTATAATTACAACCATAAGTATTTTATAACTATAAACATTTGGTATCAACAGTTCATTCAGCTTTTTGTAGCTTACTTACAAATGAAAAAAGTTGTAGGCCATAACAATAATTTCTATCGACCGGTCATTCAACTTCTTGTAGTCTATTAGCAAATGAGGAAAGGTTGTAGATAATAATAACATTATGTATCTACCGGTAATTCAGCTTCTTGTAATACACTGGTGTAATATATCTTGACTATTTACGTTTAATTATTAAGTGCAACTAAGATAACTTAAAATATGTTGCCAAGAAAGTCGCTGTGTTTATCAAACTTTCTAAGGTATTTTTCTTTTACGATTTTCATTTTATGTTAGTTCCTCGCAGGACGAATCGGTAGAGTTCTCGGCTAGCACTCTGCTAGGCCTGAGTTCGAGTCTCCGGCTGGCAAATGAAGAATTAGAGGAATTTATTTCTGGTGATAGAAATTAATTTCTCGGAATAATGTGGTTCGGATTCCACAATAAGCTGTAGGTCCCATTGCTAGGTAACCAACTGGTTCTTAGCCACGTAAAATAAGTCTAATCCTTCGGGCCAGCCCTAGGAGTGCTATTAATCAGCTCAGTGGTCTGGTTAAACTAAGGTATACTTGATTTTTTTTTTATTTTATGCTTATTTTTTTACAATGTTTATGAAATAGAACCGAATACTGAATTTTGGCCAAGGCCAAGAACGGGGACCAATGAGGTCATTCAGTGCTGAAAAGGAAATCGAGAGTAGAAAGGTTTGACAGGTGTAACAGGTGCAACCTCGCAGTTGCACTATGAAACAACTGTTAGGAGAAGGTGGATAGCAAGATAGAAGAAAGAGAATATGAATGGAGGTGCAGTAATAGGAATGAAAGGGGTTGCAGCTAGGGGCCGAAGGGACGCTGCCAAGAACCGTAAGTAATGCCTACAGTGCACCGCATGAGGTGCACTGACGACACTAACCCCCTACGGGGTACAATGTTTATATAGTGCCTTGGAGCCGATTGCCTAATGTTTACATCACTTGTTGGGCTTAATTTCAATCGGGGTTAATTAATATAAAAGACAATGTATGAATACATACCACAGCCTCTTCAATAGCAACAAAAAATTCCTTTATAAAATGTTCATCTTGAAATTGGCCAGTATCACTACCACTAACATATATAAAGCACTTACGTTCATCTTTAGCAATAGCCACAGTTTTATTTTAGTTTTCTGTAAAAGAAAACTATGGAGATGTCTTTGTCCGTCCGCACTTTTTCTGTCCGCCATCAGATCTTAAAAACTACTGAGGCTAGAGGACTGCAAATTGGTATGTTGATCATCCACCCTTCAATCATCAAACATACCAAATTGCAGCCCTCTAGCCTCAGTAGTTTTTATTTTATTTAAGGTTAAAGATAGCCATGATCGTGCGTCTGGCACCCCTGAAGGTGCCAACAACACAGGCCACCACCGGGCCGTGGCTGAGAGTTTCCTGGGTCTTGGATGAGAGCTTCATACAGCATTATACTCTATAGAAAACTCAATTGCGCCGAAGAAACTTCGGCGCATATTTTACTCGTTTACTTGTTGTCATCGAATGACCTTGGTTCATTTGCGATTTGCTCGAATCAACACGCATACCTTACCTTGCCTCTTCCTCCTCACTTCGAAGCAATGAGAAAGACAGTTGATAAAACTGAATCAGAGTTTTCTTTTTAAAGCTCAGCCATCATAGATGATGATGATGATGGGAAATATATTTCCATTCAAACGCCTACATTAACCAACAAACGTAAACAAACACACAGTGACTGATAGATACATAGGGGATAGATAGATAGATAGATAGATAGACAAAAGTGCGTGTGTGTGAGAGAGAGAGAGAGAGAGAGAGAGAGAGAGAAAGTGGGACAGTTACCGAAGGAATGGATAATAAAGAGGTAACTGGGGCGATAAGAAAAAATTATAGAGGCATACAATTACTGAGAGTGGCTGAGGTGAACGGTAAGGACTGAGAAAGTGAGAGAGGTAATAGAAGGACTGATAGGAGAAGAGTGGTGTGGATTTAAATAAGGCAGAGGGCGAGTGAATCTAGGTTGGGTGAGACGTTTCAAGACTATTTAATATTTTTATGAATGGAATAATGAGAGACGTCGGGGAAAGGACAAGAGAATTAAGATGAATGTTTGTGGGATAAGAAAAGGAACAGTGAGTAAAGTATGGTAATGGATTTATGTTGCAGAGACTGGTGAAAGAAGACTACCGTTGTGAAAGCAAATGAAAGTGAGGATGACAGAAAAATAAATAGGTACGGTGGATAAATGGAAGT
>JANJGK010000015.1:51224940-51244940 GCA_039081455.1 Macrobrachium rosenbergii
ATTTGTTTTGGAAACATACAAGAAAAAAAAACATTAAGTATTTGTTTTAGAAATAGACAATGAAAAAAATACACCAAGTAGGCTAAACCTATCTGATCACAATCACCCTGGGTAAGGCTCAGTCTGATAAGACAAGATTTGGAATTACTGATATTATGTTTAACTGATATGACTGACGATTCTGATGTCCAGAAAAGGCAGCGATTGCAAAGGTTTGTGTGTGTGTGTGTGAATGTTGTTGGGGGTGGGGGGGATGGGGAAGGTCATCGGTCCCACTGCCAATTACCACCCGAAAACTCGGATATTTTTCAGCGAAATAAAAATAATCGTTCATTTAAGATCAAACAATGGAGTATTAAGTATCGCTCAAACATAAGAAGGAATTACATTTGCGAAATCTCTAGGAAAAAATCATGGCGACAGTCAGTCAGGAAAATAAATTTTTAAAGATGTTACTGTAATGTAAAAAATTACTTTCCAGTTTCTCAAAGAGACAACGAACATGGCGCTATGAAATGAAACTCTGTGATATAATATCTGTTCATAAAATTATATTTCTATTCACTAATTCCCTTGAAAATCCTGCTTACTGACAAAAAATGACTTATCCTTAAACATTTTAGATACTTAAGAGCGCGAAAAGACAAAAACAAAAAAAAAAGTAATTCCCTCAAAGAAATGACGAAAATTTCCCAGGAATTTCACGAAGTCCTGATCAGATATGAAAAGCTTCGCCTTAACCTCCGATCGCTTATCTGCCAAAACAATTATCTTTATCTTTCGGGAACCTCAGCTAAAGTTCTGAGCCTCCTCCGAAGCCGCGGAGCCGATCCTCCTCTTCCTCACTCTCTCTCTCTCTCTCTCTCTCTCAAGGCAATCCCCCTTGCAAGCAAGCACCGCCAAAGCATAATAAATTCCGTCTAAGATAGAGGAGGTGGGTCTAGCACCGGATTATCTATCAGAGTCAACAGCGTCTAGGTCCTTGCCAGTGGCTTACGCATCACTACTTCCTCCTCCTCCTCTTCCTCCTCCTTCCTTTCTCTTCTCACTTTCCTCTCCATCCCTGTTCCTTCCTCCTCTCTATGTACACCTCTCATCCTCCTCCTCCTGAACCATCCCCTACACCTATCTCGTCCCGATCGACTCCCACCTACCTACCTACCACGCCTTCATTTCAGACTGAAGATTAAGTGCCACTCAGGTAAGACGATCTCTCTCTCTCTCTCTCTCTCTCTCTCTCTCTCTGTAGGCTATTCTACGTATTTCTAGAACTGATTAACTTACATTCTTATATAAATTCTTATATAATGCATTCTTATATAAATTCTGGAAGTTCTAATTATTTTTACACAAAAATGTACTTTTATGGGCTGATTTATAGCAGTGTATTCTACGCAGTATTTACTTGCCTGTAAATACCTCTTAGTTGAGGTTTCCCGAAATTTATTGTAATTTTTCAAGTCACGCTTCAAATGCACATTCAAATAAAAAATATTAAATAAAGGCTTATTTTCACTATTACTGAGAGCCAAACCACAGTGACATCCCACCTGGCCCAGTTAAAGTCTTGGCTTTTATATACTCGTATATATATATATATATATATATATAAGCATTAAGCTACAAATGGTGGCCGTGTGGTTTAAAGCGCGTCACTGTAGTCCCGAGCTCTTGTCTTCCGTGGTTCGAGCCCATGGGCGACAAACTTATTATCAACTAAAAAATCCCTCTTCGGGTAACATGTATGAAAATATGTTTCCGAGGTAGAACGAATTGGATATCAAAGGACATTTGTAGCTTAATGCTTGTATATGAATCATGGTGATGTGATAAAATTCATATGTATGTATATATATATATATATATATATATATAAGGACATAAAACTCTTTACCACACAAAATATTCTAAGGGAAACTGAATAGCATATAAATTATTATTAAAATTGGTGGTTTTACCCGTGGAGAGCAACAAGGGGAGAATTTAATTTTTTTCCATATGTACCGAAATTCCATCGATGCCATAATAATAAGAGAATTAAAAAGGCTTGACTTTTATAATCAGATAACTGAGGACTATATTCAAAGAACGTCTGTTACTTCTTTCCAATGAATGAATGAATTAAATACAGGATTCAGGCCAAAGACCAAGCACTGGGACCTATGAGGTCATTCAGCGCAGAAAGGGAAATTGAGAGCAGAGAGGCTTGAGAGGTGCAACAGGAGGAAAACTTCACAGCTGCATTATGAAATATGCGTTAGGAGAGGGTGGATAGCAAGATGGGAGGGAGGGAATATGAACGGAGGTACAGTAAATTGAATGAAAGAGATTGCAGCTAGGGGCCGAAGGTACGCTGCACAGAACCTGAAGTAATGCCTACAGTGCACCGCGTGAGGTACACTGACGGCACTAACCCCCTAAGGGGACTTCTTTCTAATGAACACCATATGCTCTGGAAGCTTGAATTTCAAGTCAGTGGCCCCTGTGGTGGGCTTGTTCCATATGAATAGGGCTCACCTTCTGAAAAATAATCATAATAATAACTATAATTTACAAGCTTCTCATGCAACATTAATAAATAAATAAATAAACGAAAAAACAACACGCACTGTTTATTGAGGACTTGACCAAAAATAGAGACATTCAGAAAATTAAGTAATGACTTTCAACCTTGACGTCACCACGCCGTAAATATGGAGTCCCCAACTATTAAAATGATTCACTCCTTAAAATCCAAACATACAGTTCGTTTTTACGTAATTCGGCTTTCGATTCTGTTCGCCACGGATTTTGTGGACCCTCGGCAAGACACTGAGGGTGTCTTTTTTTTATTTTTTTCTCTTTTCTTCTTCTTCTTCTTCTTCTTTTGAGAAACAAGTTGGAGTTGCTCTTGGGAGAATCATCACTTATTTCTTATGCCCATTTTAATCTGTGGATGTCAAAAGTTTCCGAATCCGGTTCTTTTCGGAATGAACTTTGCGGTCCCGCTGTGTCTCCGGAGAAGAGAGAGAGAGAGAGAGAGAGAGAGAGAGAGAGACTGAGTTACAAGTCTGCAATATTTTCTATAATAATGTTCAGTTAAATTAATTCAAATCTGGTTTTACAGGGAAGAAAGAGAGATAACTACACAAGCGCGCGCGCACGCACACACACACACACACACACACACACACATATATATATATATATATATATATTTATATATATATATATTTATTTACCTTCCTCCAAGTCTTGACACTTCCAGTTTATCGACGCTTTTCGCTACCGTGTCGTTCTCTCTTCTTTCCACATGTTCAAGCCATCTCAAAACACTGGAGCCATAGTTTTTTTTACCAACACTTAGCTTTTTTACCATTCCATCAACGTCTCTCCAGACCTGACATCCATTCAATTCTTACACCAAGTATTACATGCACACAGTTCTTCTCAACAGTTTCGGACTCTTTCACTCATGTGCAATCAACATCCACACTTCACTTCCATAAAGGAGAGCTGGTTAAACAATCCCCCAATATAGTACATTCCCACTTTGTTTTCTTAAGACATTTCAAGTCCATTCTTAATATACACACCACACACACACACACACACACACATATATATATATATATATATATGTGTGTGTGTGTGTGTGTGTGTGTGTATGTACACACACACATGTATACATACAGTATATATATATATATATATATACTCGTATATATATATATATATATAGTATACATACACATCTCTCCCTAAAAGCGAAAAGCATATCATCTGAACCCAACGTGGAGTAATCCCATCCACATGACATAGCCGTCGCAATTATAAGAAAAAACGCGAAAGAAAAACATCCATTGAGGTTTAGCGGCCCTTTCGCTCTGAATACATTTGCCCTTCTTGGTGGTTCTACTCCTTTGAAGCAAGACGACGACGGGTGGACCGAAATGAAAGGGCCAAAAGGTAATTTCCGAGTGAAACTGCGCATGTGAGGGATTGGCACACCATGACTCGGCGGAGGTCACTGACAGTTCACATGTTTTTTTTTTTTTTTTTTTTTGTGTCTTTCTCACTCTTCTTCTTCATTGTAACTTGTTCTTGGGGAGAAAAGCACGAAGGTGCAATACGAAGGTTTCAAGTTGCATAAATTTGAAAAACTTGGAAATCCTTCTTAATTTTGGTTGATGTACTTGATAAAGTGAGTTTCGGTACACGTAAATATAAGAATTCTTTCTCTCTGTGTGACGTGGTTTGCGAGTGAACTACTAAACAGCCTCACACACGCACACACACACACACACACACGCACATACAGTACACACACACATGCTGTGCATTTAATTGCGAGGTCAAGCAAAGGTGGGTATAAATAAAAAAAATTTAGAATTACTGAAAAAAATTCTGATAACTTAAAGCTCTTAATTCTTAGCAATAATTTACAGAAGTTTTAGCAGAAATGTCATGTTTACTCTCTGAACGCTAATAATAATAATAATTAAACTACAGAGCAACTTGAAATGTTTTCTGCCCGTGTTGTAATAATTCGACGCAAACTACAAACTACAAATTTATGAACAATCCACTCAGTTGTTTTTTTTATTTTGTTTTTCTCTTCTCTCTCTGGCTCATTGCTGAGGTAAAAAAAAAAATAAAGCTCATCATTTTTCGTTAATATAATAACGTTAAACAAAATCAACCAAATCCGATCTCTCTCTCTCTCTCTCTCTCTCTCTTTCAGACAATAATCATCTGTAGAACAAAAACTCGCCCTACTAAAATGCAACATTAAAATTAATCATATATAAACCTCTCTCTCTCTCTCTTTCGAGCAATTAATCATCTCTCAAAGGAAAACTCGCCTTACAAAATGCAACATTAAAATTAATTATACATAATTAAAATGAATTATATAAAACGTCTCTCTCTCTCTCTCTCCCTGAGGAACAGTTACAACTAAAAGTCCCCAAAACTACATGTACGTTAATGCAAAATCGAAACTATAAACACATCAATAGTCCTAGAAACTCTCTCTCTCTCTCTCTCTCTCTCTCTCATCCCCATTCGCGGTGATCTTGTTTACCATTCAATGGTCGTTTGTTTCGATGAAGTGGGCGCGGCGATAAGGAAGGAAGGTTGCAGTAGTGGAGGGAGGGGGGGGGGAGGTGTTTGATTAGGCCCTCTTGAGAGGGGGCATGAGAGGAGGAGGAGGAGGAGGAGGAGGAAGTTTGGGCATAAGGTGTAGAGTGGGGAAGGAGCGAGGTGACAAAGTAGAGAGACCCTATTGGAAGGGTTGGGGGATGGGGAGGGGGAAAGGGGTAAGAGGGGGAAGGGGAAAGGGGTGGAGAGGGAGGGGAAGAGGTGACAAAGTAGATCTGGAATGTCTAAGTGGTTTATTGACGGTATCGTCCGACGAGATCTTGTGCGCGCCGCGAGGCTTGACAGATTCGGCCAGGAGACTCGGTTCGGTTTTCGGTGAAGAGGCCGACTGTGGTTGTGGTTGGCCTTTAGTGTGTGATTCTCATTATGTATTGTTTTGGCTCCATACACACTCATAGGTAGAAGATAAAGGAGAGAGAGAGAGAGAGAGAGAGAGAGAGAGTTCCTGGACTCTTGATGTGTTTAGTTTTGATTTTACATTAACTTACCTTTGAGGAGTTTTAGTTGTAGATTGTTCCGAAGAGAGAGAGAGAGAGAGAGAGAGAGGCTTTTTAATTGTGCTTACTTACCCCTCAACTATGGGCAAAATGTAGTGCTGTTTATTGTTAACTATCTTGACCTACTGTACAATATATATATATATATATATATGTATATATATATATATATATATATAGAGAGAGAGAGAGAGAGAGAGAGAGAGAGAGATAATGTGTATGTGACAACGAGCGAATGGGTATAATGATAGCCAATGGAAAAGACAGTTGAGAAGTTAAAAAAAAAATTCATATCTCCTTTCTGTTAAAAGCTTTCTTTTGCAATCGTCCTCAAATGAACACTGTAATGAAATAATAATAATAATAATAATAATAATAATAATAATAATAATAATAATAACAACACAATTCAAAGAGACATACTTCCAACCTTGAAACAAAAAATTATACTGGTTAATAAGTTTAATTTCCAAAACTAATACGAAGGAAAACTTTGACAGTGTTAATATGAGCGGAAGCAGTTTTTGTTAGAATATAATTAAATGCGATATCCTAATACGACGATTCCTGTTTATTTGAAGCTACATATTGGAATACAGGATTTAGGCCAAAGGCCAAGCACTTGGGTACCTACGAGGTCATTCAGCGCTGGTAAGGAAATTGAGAACAGGTAGGTCTGAAAGGTGTAACAGAAGGAAAACCTCGCAGTTGCACTATGAAATCACTTAAGAAAGGGTGGACAGCAAGATGGAAGATAATATGAGTGGAGGTACAGTAAAAGGAATGAAAGGGGTTGCAGCTAGGGGCCGTAGGGACGCTGCAAAGAACCTGAAAACGATTGGTTTATTATCCTATTTTACTATGAAATATGAATAAAACTTAAATTTATGTATATTATATATTGTTACAGAATCCTGTATATATTCAGTGGTTCAATATCCAATTGACACGAAGCAAATTCAAACAGAAAGTTGCTTTTTAACATACGAAAACAACTGAAAATTAAACGCAGTTCAATTTTAAATTTAACGACTACAGAACACGCTACATATCGCAACAAAAAGATAAAAGAAAATTCGTCAAGGCAAGTGTTAAAAAATACTATGAAAATTTTCGCTGCTTTTTAACATACGATATACAACTGTTAAGTTAAATGACGGAATGAAGTTGAAATTTCTTATATTTTGCAAGGACGACAGAATACGCTACATATCGTAACAAAACCGTAAAAAATTCAAAATTCCTAAAGGCAAGTGTTACAAGAAAAACTATGAAGATTTTCGCTGGCACAAGATTCAGCGAGATATTGCTGACGATGTGGTTCCCCATCTCGGACTTCGGAAGAACGGGCGTGATATGATAAGTCGATTAAAAGTTAACGGACAAGAAATAGTGGGCCGCAGACTACTTCTGTCTTTAGGTGGTATGATAATTCTGTCACTTTGGTTAATAAATGCGATGGCGTTTGACAGCCTGAAGCTGATTTTATTCAGCACATCGTTACTACGGATTAATACAGGTTAGTTCACGTTGGTCTGGCTTAAACGATGAGCGGTAGAATAACAATTACTGGTGAAGAAAATTTGTTAAAAAATAGATGAATTAAGTTAAAAAAAATAGATGAATTAATAGTAAAAAAATAGATGAATTAATAGTTAAAAAATTGATAAATTAAGTTAAAAAAAAGCTGAATTAGTTAAAAATAGATGAATTAACAATTAAAAATAGATTAATTAATAGTTAAAAAATAGGTGAATTAATAGTTAAAAATAGATGAATTAATATTTAGATGAATTATTAGTTAAAAACAGATGAATTAATACTTACAAAATAGATGAATTAATAGTTTAAAATAGATGAATTAATAGTTAAAAATAGATGAATTAATAGTTAAAAAAACAGATGAATTAACAGTTAGAAAAATAGACGAATTAAGTTAAAAAATAGATGAATTAATAGCTTAAAAATAGATGAATTAATAGTTAAAAAATAGTCGAATTAATAGTTTAAAAAATAGATGAATTAGTTAAAAAAAAGATGAATTGATAGTTAAAAATAGATGAATTAATAGTTAAAAATAGATGAATTAACAGTTAAAAATAGATGAATTAATAGTTAAAAGAAGCAGGCTGACCGGTACAAAATCGTTGGATAACAATACCACCAAAAATAAGCAAGACCGGGGTAAGAGAGAGAGAGAGAGAGAGAGAGAGAGAGAGAGAGTAGCCATCCCATGTATGCAAATGACCGGCCTTCCATTCGTTTTTTTTTTTTATTCGACCAATCTCAATGTAACCAGAGCCTATTTAAAATTTCCTATACCTGACCATCCCCCCAAAAACCCTTTTTTTTTTCTTTTTTTCTTTTTTTTTTCCTTTTTTTTTTTTTATCTCGTATGTTCTTCCTCATTTGCATGGACGCTCTGTGCCTGGGAATGGGTGGGGGAACTTAAGCTTGTATTATAATAGAACTATTTTTTATGAGCTTTTTTTTTAAGTCTTTGGTGAAAGTAGTTATCTTTTTCATTCTCAGCTTTTCACTGGCCGGTCCGACAGCAGTCTGCTCAAAGTTCGATAATATACATATGAATTTATATGTAATTATACATACAGACTATGTGTATATGTATATGTATATATATGTATATATATACATATATATACATACAGAGTATATGCATATAGATATACATCTATACATATATACTCGTACATATATATACATATAATATACATATATACACACGTAATATAAATATATACATATATATGTATAATTACACATAAATTCATATTTATATCATCGAACTTTATGCTCATATGGTGTTTTGCAATTTCTTGATTAATCCTATACTCTACCCTGGCTGCTTCAAGCACAATCTAACAAAAATCAAATACATTACTGCTTCGGCTATATATACATACTGTAACCTGCATACACACTCATGCATATGAATGCTCGTGGAGATGAATACAGCACACACACATGAATACACACGTATAGTTAAGAAATTCTAACAAGATATTATTATTTATTCTTGAAGCTAGAGCTATTGTACCTTGCAAATCAACCTTTATTACTGTGAAATATCTCGGCACCGTTAGTTGGGATTCTCTGTAATACGAGAAAATAACAAGAGAAGAGCAAGAGAGAATACCTTGAATGTCAAGAGAGATTTTTTTTTCTCCTAACTAAAGGTTTTAGGTCCAAAGCAGGTTCTGGATATTGTGGGAAAACGCGTTGAGGATGTGTTTAGTGTAGCTGTTTGGTCATTTTTGCGTTGCGCTTCCGTTATATATGTATATGTATATACAGCATATACTTATGTGTGTGCGTGCGTATATATACATACACATATATAAATATGTATAAATACATATATAGTTGTATGTATGTATACATATATATATATATATATATATAGAGAGAGAGAGAGAGAGAGAGAGAGAGAGAGAGAGAGAATACGGTGAGCCAATCCCGTAGGCATAATTCATCCGGAGAGACAAGTTTCCATACAGCGCCGACATCACAATCCACCGACATATTTTGTATGACGAACCAATATTAACAATAATTAAGTCGCTTTATTTATCAGCAAATTGCATCATGTTTTTCTGTTCCAGTGACATAACGAAATTCTAGTTCCTAAAAATTAGCATTATCAGAAAATTAACTCTCCCTCACACTAAAAGAATCAGATATAAGCCTACATACTTACGCACGTATGGAGAGAGAGAGAGAGAGAGAGAGAGAGAGATATTATATATATATATATATATATATATACAGTATATACAGTATATATATATGTATATATATATACATGTTTATAAATGTATATTATATATATATTATATATATATATATATATTTATATATGTGTACTATATATATATATATATAGCCTAATATATATATATATATATATATATAATAATATAAAATCAGCTCAATGGTCTGGTATAGCCATTATAAAAATCATAATAATTCAAACTGTCAATATGTCTGGTACTTATCAAAGACCCCAGTTCCAGAATATTAAAAGAAATCAATATTTCTTTATTTATATATTAAACACTCAGGGCTGTCTACTCCGGGACCCTTAGCATGATATAATCTTGAAATTACCATAAACTATTAATAAACAGCAAGGCTCTCTTTTTTTTTTAGTTTTTTTACAAGCGGAAATTTTAATATCCTACGAAAATTGCCTAAGATGCAGAATCATCCATCTTATATCAGGCAACTTATCACGATGGGAAAAAATTATATGAACGGCGTTATGGAAAGTTCCAGCCGCCTGGAATGAATAGTGAGCTCGGGAGAACAACACCTCTGTGATACTACTACTACTTATAATAATAATAATAATAGTAGTTTCTAACTCATAACCAGAATACTCTGTGAGAGAGACCTTTCAAAATAAAGCAACGTTACCTTTATGATATTACTACTACTACTATTAATACTACTTCTACTACTACTACTACTACTACTACTACTACTACTACTACTACTACTACTACTACTACTACTACTAATCTATAATGATAATTTCCAAGTGGATCTTGTCCTCCCCGGGGAGAAATTTTCTTGAAAGCTTTCTTGCCATGAAAAATAACAATATTTAATAAAAAGAAAGATTATAAATTTTAGCGAAAAACCATCATCATCGTATCCTTTCCTCTCGTCGTCGGGATATATATATATATATATATGTGTGTGTGTGTGTGTGTGTGTCTCACTACGACGAGAGAAAAGGATACGATGATGATGATTTTTTGCTGAATTTTATATTTCTTTCTTTTTTTTTAAATATCGATATTTTCGTGGCAATAAAGCTTCAAGAAAATTTCATATCATCCACTGCGAGAAAGAATCATGGTCGCCTGATATCGTAATATCTTGTGTTTTCCCTAAAGACGTTTTAGAATTCTTCGTATCCAGCTCCTGAAAGGACGAGAAAAATGCCAATCGCGCATGCGCATAGCGCCATAATTCAGTAGGTGCACTGACTCCAAGGCCTTCAGCGGCGATCTCCGAGATCCTCCTAGTCGTCTAGAAGCCTTCAGAGACAGCATGTGAGCAAAGGAGGCGAAGAGTATGGTTTAAATGGACTGGATAACGAAGCACATCGACTGAAAGAGATTTTCCAAAAGGAAAAGTACACTAGGAGAATGGCAGATAACTTCAGTCTACAAATGTTTACTGATGAAAGTATGGAATACTTCACGGAGCAATATAGAGTCGAGGTTCCTGCTTTCTGCGATTATGGATTTATTCAGCAATTCTACAGTTGTATTGTCACTTATGGAGGCAAGTTCTTCAATCGAAATAAGGAAGGAAATAATCAAGAAGAGAGGAAGACAGTGGGGTGGAGGAACTGAAGAATTTATACGAAATAAAAGGTAGAGAACTTGAGGTGTTTTCTAAGCTGATTGAAAGGAGACTTTGGACGCCCAAATTACCGCTTGGAGCAGTTCTTCGCTCGGCGTGGAAGCAGACTGAAGAATGTTGCCGAAGAAAAGAGCAGAGAACCTGAGGTGTAAGAAGCTGCTTGAAAGATTTTGGATTCATAGAATTACTTTTTGGAGAAGCAAGGTAAAATCGGAGGGGTGATCAAATATCGCCAGTAAGAGGGAATCGCATAAAGATTATAGAAGACGACTAGTTAAAGAAAAGAAGCTGCTTATGTGTCAGAAAAAGAACTCTAAGTAATGGATACGCGACGTTAAAATGATCTAAAACCTTCGGGATTTTCCTTGAAGACATCGGCTCCTAGAAGGACGAAAGAAATGCCATTCCAGCATGCGCCGAACTCTAAATTCTCCAGGAACAATCTCCGAGATGCCTCAAATCGTCTTGAAGCCTTCAGAGGAGCAAGTGTCATATTTGAAAAGGTGGGTAAGAGAAAGCAAAGACTATGGTGAAGGGACCTGGATATCAACGCAGAAGAGGACAAGGGTGAGGCCCAAAAGCCCCAAGGCTCGCCAGTCTCTTGAGGGCAGCCTTGAAGAAGGAGGTCCGACCCAGAGGCTGCTTCCTCGGAGGAAGGCAGGTATCCTGCCAGGCTGGGGATGCGGGCCTGGAGAGGGCCCAAGAACTTCAAGGATGAGGCCTAAAAGCCCAAAAGGCTCGCCAGTCTCTTGAGGGCAGCCTTGAAGGGAAGGGTCCGACCCAGAGGCTGCTTCCTCGGAGGAAGGCAGGTATCCTGCCAAGCTGGGGGAAGCGGGCCTGGAGAGGGCCCAAGAACTTCAAGGATGAGGCCTAAAAGCCCAAAAGGCTCGCCAGTCTCTTGAGGGCAGCCTTGAAGGAAGGGTCCGACCCAGAGGCTGCTTCCTCGGAGGAAGGCAGGTATCCTGCCAAGCTGGGGAAGCGGGCCTGGAGAGGGCCCAAGAACTTCAAGGATGAGGCCTAAAAGCCCAAAAGGCTCGCCAGTCTCTGGAGGGCAGCCTTGAAGGGAAGGGTCCGACCCAGAGGCTGCTTCCTTGGAGGAAGGCAGGTATCCTGCCACGGCTGGGGAAGCGGGCCTGGAGAGGGCCCAAGAACTTCAAGGATGAGGCCCTAAAAGGCCCCAAAAGGCTCGCCTGGCCAAGGTCTCTTGAGGGCAGCCTTGAAGGGAAGGGTCCGACCCAGAGGCTGCTTCCTTGGAGGAAGGCAGGTATCCTGCCAGGCTGGGGAAGCGGGCCTGGGGAGGACCTGAACCACAAGGCTGAAGGGCCCCAAGGTGCCATAGGGAAGCCTTCCCTCGACAGCACCTTGGCTAGTGAAGATCCTCCTCAGAGGGCTGCTTCCCTGGAGGGAGGCAGGCTTCCTGCCAGGATGGGGAAGTGGGCCTGGGGAGGGCCTGAGCCAGAAGGCTGAGGGGCCTAACGGCATCCTATGGATGCCTTCCCTTGAAGGCACCCTTGGCTGGGGTAGATCCTCCTTAGAGGCTGTTTCCTGAAGGATTGCAGATTATCTTGCCAGGCTGGGGAAGCGGGCCTAGGGAGGATCTGAACCACACGGCCGAGGGGCCCCTAGGCGCTATAGGGAAGCCTTCCTGTGAAGGCACCCTTGGCTGAGGGAAGATCCTCCTCAGAGGCTGCTTCCCTGGAGGATGGCAGGCTTCCTGCCAGGCTGGGGAAGAGGGCCTGGGGAGGGCCTAAACCAAAAGGCTGAGGGGCACCAAGGCGCCCTAGGGAAGCCTTTCCTTGAGGGTACGTAACATACACCGTACCTGACTCGTTACTAACGAATTTTTGACGTACATAAAGTCGCAGATGCTTGGCTGAGCTTTGTTATTTTCGTTTCGAAATGGACTCAGCAGGTAATTTTAGAAATTCGACGCAAAACTTTGGAACAACAGCAAACACTACTGGTGATGGTCCAGAACCGCCAATGGCAGCTCGTGAGAGGCGGGTGACAGAAAGAACAGAGGGAGTAAAGATTGGCTGCTGACAGAGCAAGAGAGGCACAAAGACGGGCCACAGAGACTGATGAACAACTAGCAAATGCGAGCGATAAGGAGCATCTGCTTGTTTTTAATTAATATTTTTACTGTTAATATGTAGTGTATGATGGAGAGAGAGAGAGACGAGAGAGAGAGAGAGAGAGAGAGAGAGAGAGAGAGAGAGAGAGAGAGAGAGAGAGAGATGATGCTGTAATTCTTAAGAGTAACATATCAATGATGTTCTTTAATTTCAGTGAAAGACGTATCTTTACAAAAATAAATATACAGGATTATTTCAATACTTTCATATGATAAGAATAGCCAGTCATTCCTTATTTTTCTTTATTACAGTCCTTTTACATCCTATTAAGAATATATAACCTATTAGGAACACAAACTGAAAACAATGTAACAAATTAAGAACAATGTAACCCAGTAATGGAATAGTGTAACCCGTTAAGAACAATTCAACCTATAAAGAACAACATTATCAGTTAATGACACTATATCTTATCAAGAACAACATAGCATAACATAACCAAATTCCCATGAAAGTTAAGATGACTTAAAAATATTGAAAATATATTAAAAATAATATCCTGGTCCGTTTTTATCCTTCTCTCCCTTCAGTCTTTCTTCCCTGGTGGGCCATGATGTCTCGGAGACATCGGACTCGTCTTTCCAGGCGCTGGACCTTCCACTGTAAGTCTAGAGTCTCTCTGGTCTCAAAACCACGACTTCTGTCACGTAGACCGGACGCGTCTTGAAGTGGAGCCTCGAGCCTCCCTTTCGTCGGCAGCCACAAGTTCCTCAAGTCTCACGTTTTGTTCTTCTCGGGCCTCCAGATTGTCGACCTCCATTTCTTTCTTGATGGAGGCACAGTCGGAACCTTCATTCTGCCTCTTAATATCTTCCAGGGGCCTCTTCCGGTTCTCGAACAATGTCAGGGCAGTCACTCAGATGTTATATTTCCTGTAAACAGCCAAGAACAGGCCACAGGCTACAGCAAAGCACAGGACACCTGTCAGAAGCATCACCATCGTTTAGGAACTGATCAGGGTCCTCAAAAGTCTTGATTCAGCAGTTAGCGATAAACCGTAAGCAGATTCACTTCCGTTCATCGTCCTCAGTTTTATAGACCACCGAGAAGGGGAAATTTGATTTTTTTCTTGAAATTGAAAAAAAAAATGAATTTTCAAAAAAAAATCTGGATAATAGTGTAGAATATCAAAAAGATTTTTTTTAAAAATCTTTTGATATTCTTACATTTTGTGATTCTTACATTTACAATTCCAATCAGAGAAAAACTTTTTTTTTTTTATCTCATTCCACTTAAGATAAAGCAATTCCAGTCTCTCATTCCATTCCCATGTGGAATGTAGAGCTTCAATGTTGACATTCAAGTTTCACAAAATTTGTCAACAATTTAATCTTGTTTTATGTTTTTTCTCACATTTTATTAAAGGATATTAACTTGTAAACAAATAATCATGCACACGAGAGAGAGAGAGAGAGAGAGAGAGAGAGAGAGGAGAGAGAGAGAGAGAGAGGAGAGAGAGAGAGAGAGAGAGAAAGGGGGGGGGGGGGGGGTGGCATTTTTTCCAAGTCCCTCAGTCTCGCATAAATTCTTTCGCCTGACTGGAACAGAAAGAAGAAGAGTTTGTTTACAATCAGAAGTTAGGGTAAGTGTGCCAATATACAAATACAGTGAAGGCAGAGAGCTTTTCTGCTTCTATTTTGACTACAAATATAAAAAAAAAAAAATTCTTCCCATTATCTGTGGTGCATCACTATATTGTGATCGAAATAATGAGTAAAAAAGCCACATTAATGTAATTGATAAACGGTATTTTTCAAGATACAGAAAAATACAAAAAAGGATAAAAACAAGGGAGCTTTCGACCGTTTGCGCAACGGTCCTCTTCAGCAAATGAATAAAAATACTTGCTTTTCTTAAAAGACACGTGTCTTTTTAAGAAAAGCAAGTATTTTTATTCTTTTTTTATCCTCTCTTGTATTTTTTTGTATCTTGAAAAATACCGTTTATCAATTACATTATTGTGGCTTTTTTAACTCATTCTTCTCATTGTAAAAAATAATCATTATTATACCATTTTTAATCTTTTAATAATAATAATAATAATAATAATAATAATAATATAATAATAATAATAATAATAATAATAACAGACAGCATGCCTCAGCTAACGTTGCTCAGAAGTGAAAAAGCTATGTAATTGGCATAGCTGCTTAGCTTTGAAGCCTTTTACACTTATTTTCTTACTGTATTTCCCCTTTACCTTCTCTTACTTCCTGATGAGCACCATATTCTTTGGAAGCTTGAATTTCAACTCAATGGATAATAATAATAATAATAATAATAATAATAATAATAATAATAATAATAATAATAAATAATAATAATAATAATAATAATAATAATAATAATAATAGTATTCTTTGGAAGATTGAATTTCGAGTCAATGGCCCCCAGTGAGCTTGTTCCTTATGAATAGGGTTCATCTTCTGAATAATAATAATAATAATAATAATAATAATAATAATAATAATAATAATAATATTCTTTGGAAGATTGAATGTCGAGTCAATGGCCCCCGTGGGCTTGTTCCTTATGAATAGGGTTCATCTTCTGAATAATAATAATAATAATAATAATAATAATAATAATAATAATAATAATAATAATAATAATAATAATAATAATAATAATAATAATAATATAATAATAATATTCTTTGGAAGATTGAATTTCGAGTCAATGGCCGCTGTGGCTTGTTCCATTATCAACAGGGTTCATCTTCTGAATATTTAATAATAATAATAATAATAATAATAATAATAATAATAATAATAATAAGTATGGTGCAAAACTGTGCCCAAACTAAATTGTTCATACACCGAAAATGATATAATAAACAGCAAGAAAAAATAGAAAGAAACAGAACTGAATGACTCAGAAGTTTCACAGCAATCAAGACTTAGAAGAAAAAAAGAAAGTAAAAATCCTTTGGGCAAAAACTACGAGGGATCCTCCGATTGGCTAATCAGTCAGGTGTTCCATACCAGCACCTGAGAAGTTTTTGAACAGCTAGCCCAAGCTTTAAGTGAAAATAAAACGAACTAAACCCGGTTAACACAAATGATAAGAGGACCAAGAAATAAGGGGAAAAAAAGACTTTTTAGTGACATAGACTTGATACAAATCTATATGAAGTCGAAATTCTATGAAGTATATAGTGGCACAGACTTGATATAAATCTATATCAACTCTAAATTCTAAGAAATAATCACAGACTTTGAAGTGACAGTGTCTTGATACAAATCTATATCGAGTCTAAATTCTATGAAATAATCAGAGACTTCGCGGTGACACAGACTTGATATAAATCTATATCAAGTCTAAATTCTGTGAAACAATAAGTGAGTTTATAGTGACACAGACTTGATATAAATCTATATCAAGTCTAAATTCTGTGAAACAATAAGTGAGTTTATAATGATACAGACTTGATTTAAATCTATATCAAGTCTAAATTCTGTTAAACAATAAGTGAGTTTATAGTGACACAGACTTGATGTAAATCTATCTAAAGTCTATGAGATAATAAGTGAGGTTATAGTGACATAGACTTCAAGTCTAAATTCTATGAAATACGAAGTGAGATTACAGTGACACAGACTTGATATAAGTCTATATCAAGTCTAAATACAATGAAATAATAATTGAGTATTATAGTGACACAGACTTGATACAAATCTATATCAATCCTAATTCTATGAAAAAATAAGGGACCTTGAAGTGACATAGATTTGATATAAATCTATATCAAGTCTAAACACTATGAAATAACCAGTAACTTCATAGTAATGTATGACTATGTAGTAACCCAAACTTGATACAAATCTCAAATGTATATCAAGTCTTAATTCTACGAAATAATAAGTGACTCCGTAGTAACACAAACCTGATATATAAATCTATATAAAGCCTAAACACTATGAAATAGCAAGTGACTGTTGTGACACGTACCCGAAACCCAGCACTTGAACGCGCCCTGCGTTCAAACGCTGCGATCATATTCCTCACGTCGATACCTACAGAAAGATGGAGGCGCGTTCATTTGGGTCTACCGGTAGTAGCTGGATACTGTTGCAAATTGCATTGTTACTGGCATGCCTATCGGAGGGAAGCGAAAGACACGAGCACAGAGAGAGAGAGAGAGAGAGAGAGAGAGAGAGAGAGAGAGAGAGAGAGAGAGAGAGCAGGAAAACTTTATCATCAGCTAAACTTGAGATCTTCATTGGATAAGGCCATTGGATCCCTATTGAATGAAAGATCTCGAGAAACGAACGAAGAGGGGAGGGGAAACCACTGGATGAGGGGGAGGGGATGAGGAGGGAGGGGTGGAAAGGGGGAGGGGAAGGATAGAGAGAGAGAGACACACACACACCGGCACATGCTACACTCGTACAATTTCTGATCTAATCATAAGTCCGTCGCCTTTATCTTGGCGACGGAATCCAATTGGAGTCGAAGTCGAAAGGAGAGAGAGAGAGAGAGAGAGAGAGAGAGAGAGAGAGAGAGAGAGAGAGAGAGAGAATAGAAACAAGATAGGTGCTGAAATTCGACGATACTGGGTTGGGTAGGAAAGAAGATGGCTGATGTTGCAAGGAAAATATTTCGGAATGTCTCAGTATCTTTTATTCATTTTGATTATCACCTTACGAGAGGTGAATTTTCAGCTGATATTGTTAGTGTGTGTGGCGCGCGTGTATATACATATATACATATATATATATTGATATATATATATATATATATATATATATATACAGTATATATATATATATTATATATATATATATATATATATATATATATATATATATATATATATATATATATATATACATATGTATCTCTCTCTCTCTCTCTCTCTCTCTCTCTCTCTCTCCTCTCTCTCTCTCTCTCTATATATATATATATATATATATATATATATATATATATATATATATATATACATATACACACACACATGCACACACACAATAATGTCACGATGCATTTGTTAAAGACTCACCAGTACTCGCAAAATGACATGTCATTGTTACCAATATTTTTCATGAAACACCTGTAGTATACTTCTCGACTTACAAAGCAACGTATTCGACACAACCCTGTAATCTAGCATTGCATTTTTATACATGCTTGCTACAACATCCACTTCATAAAACCTGTATCAATCTTTCTTTTAGCATTCTCATTATATATATATATATATATATATATATATATATATATATATATATATATATATATATATATATTATATGTATATATATCTCGCTTTTTTGGGCTTTCTTATCTAACAGGGGCCTCGTCGATAGGATTTTCGTCTTAATGGGTTACAATTTGTTTACCTATTAAAGTTGAATTCGACTCAAAATATTCATTGCTTTAATGCCGATTTCTCTTAACGCTCTTAAACTTACCCTAAAGTTTTACAAAGCCTCGGTTAAATTGTACTCATATTCTATCGCCAACTCTGTTGGCCCACCGTTCGACTCTCCGACTGGCCAATGAAGAATTAGAGGAATTTATTTCTGGTGATAAAAATTAGTTTCTCGTCATAATGCGGTTCGGATTCCACAATAAGCTGTAGGTTCCGTTGCTAGGTAACCAGTTGGTTCTTAGCCACGTAAAATAAATCTGATCCTTCGGGCCAGCCCTCTCTAGGAGAGCTGTTAATCAGCTCAGTGGTCTGGTTAAACCAAGATATCCTTTTCTATCGCCAACTGAAAAAAAGAAAAATCTTCCAACCATCTTAGCTGTTACATTTCCGTCATAAACCTTCTTTTCACTGTGCATCCCTTTTCACTCTCTTTATTTATTTTTTTTTTTAAAGAACACTCCTCTTCTTGCAAAAGATGTCGCTGGTTTTCCATCATCATCTTAACGTGAACTGTTGATCTCGCGTTTAAAGTAATTACGTGAAATTTCTCTCGTGCTTGGTACTCTCTCTCTCTCTCTCTCTCTCTCTCTCTCTCTCTCTCTCTCTCTCTCATTCTCTTTCTGCACGTGGTTGCAACAAAATTATTCCTTTCGTCTGTGCCTATGGATTGGAATATAGAACTAAGGCCACAGGGCTAGCGCTGGGACCTATGAGGTCATTCAGCGCTGACAGGAAAATTAAGAGTAAAGAAGGTTACAAAGGCGTAACAGGAGGAAAACCTCCCAGTTGCACAATGAAACAATTGTTAGGAGAGGGTTGAGGAAAGTAAGATGGAAGAGAGAGAATATAAACGGAGGTACAGTAAAAGGAATGAAAGGGGTTGTAGCTGGGGCCGAAGGGAAGCTGCAAAGAACTTTTAAGTAATGGCTACAGTGCACCGGCTTGAGGTGCACTGACGGTGCTAACCACACCCCCTACGGGGGTCTATGCCCATGTTCCTTTTTCCTACTTCGGAGGCTTCTCCTCCGCTGCAGAACAAATTACCCTTTCCTTCAAATACGGTTTTTACCATGAAAATAAAAATAAAAAATATAAGAAATAGCCCTTGCCTTTCAACTCAAAACTTTTTCTCCGATTATAGGGAATTAATTACGCTTTTTCTACATATAAAGTATCTGCTATGAAAAATAAATAGTCACGAGTGGTCCTTGTAATCTAGTCTTCCATTAAGTAGTAAAAAAAAAAATAAATAAAAAGAGTACTGCGCATTCTAGAATCAGCAAACAAAACATTATTTTCATTATCACTCAAAATTTTCCTGAGCTCAATTACTACAAAACAGAAAGGACATTAATATGCTAAGAAAGCGCTCCCCTCCCCACCGCCCCCCCCAAAAAAAAAATGAGTGTTCATAAGCGAAAAGAGGAAACAAGACAATACGGAAAGAAATTC
>JANJGK010000015.1:51249940-51265716 GCA_039081455.1 Macrobrachium rosenbergii
AATAAATAGTAAATAAGAATAAGAAAAAATAATCAATAGGAATTATAAACCTGGAATACAGGAGAAAAATGTGTATGAATATTATGAATACTACTGCCTTTGGTGAAGCTGTGTTGTGTGAAAGAGATTATTATTATTATTATTTTGTTGTTGTTGTTGATGTTTATTTTGCTGTTATGGCTTTAGTTGCTGTATCTTTTATTACTTTGGTCTCTGTTGTTATTTTTGTAAAATAAATTTTGAATTTTAAGCCCAGGGAGTCCCGATTATATTTGCCAAGTATATTATTATTATTAAGATTTGTAAATAAAGCTAGAAAACATAAAAATTATAAATAAAAAATAATGATAAAAAACATGAAAAATTAATAAATAAACAATAAACTCAAATAAATGGCACGATTTCTCCAACAGATGAAAATTCTAGTAAATCACAGCTAACAAAATAAATAAATAAATAAGTAAGCAAATAAATAAATAAATAAATAAAAATAAAATAAAAATCAGGGAACAACTCAATCCCACTTCCCATACACTACTTCAAATTCTATTAAAAAAATGAAGGCTTGATAAACTACCAAAGTTACTTAAAGTGGTATACAGTACTATCAAAGAGTCCCCACTATTTCAAGAAAAAATGAAGTTTCTGACATAATGGCAAGAAGAAATAAAATTTTCTGTGGCCATGCTGGTCACCTGAAAATAATAATAAATAATAATACAAATAATGGAATGATCCTAGCGTGAAATTGGCAGTTAGAAAATAAGGTAAATATATGAGTCTATAGCCTATGAGTTTTGGTTAACAGAGGAAGCAAAGCAAATATTTAGAACAATTTAGTATGACATAAATTTATTTAGTGTTTTATATATATATATATATATATATATATATATATATATATATATAATATATATATATATATATATATATATATATATATATATATATATATATATATATATATATATATATATATATAGCAGATATTCAACAACGTAACTTGCAATGACTGGAAAGCAACGGTATTTACTTTATAACAACATCCAAATCGCAAGCTACGCAGATAGGTTTTAAGAGTTCCTCCTTATTTTAATAAATATCATATTGTTCAATGCATTTGAACAATATAACAATTTATTATATTTTCTCATTCTTGTACGTAGAACAACTGAAATCTTAAGAGGAACCATTTTTGTCGATTCATAAACACGATCTGAAAACAACATTTACAAACATTTCTGCAGTCCAAGAGCAAGCCTCATATGATCGATTTCTTCCACATCCTGAATGCACATAACATTGACATAATTACGACATATATCTGAACTTTCGACTCGCAAAATTCACAACAACATTTGCCCAAGAACATATCGAATCAAAAGAGTTTGACTTTTAGGCGAAAACTCAAGCGATTATTTAGAGTAACACTAAGGTACTGTTTACCTCTAAAATTCCAAGTCGTTTGAGAACATTCCTGTTACCTTTTTACGACATATTACTTACAAAGAACCCCATGAAGAATACCGGAATGCTTAAAACTTTGTATGAACGTATTTGCGGATCACGGTCGAGCAGTTTACCTTCGCAAGTTAAAGACAGAAAATGGTCCGGCGCTCGTAGGGGACCGTTTTCTGTCATGGCCTCATCCGGAGCCTCCACCAGTCGCTTCTCCAGCCGCCGTCTGGCAGAAGTCTGAGGGAAAGAGGGTCGGCGTTCCCCTTTTTAAGAGGGGGAAAAAGTGCGTCTGGGAGCGTTCAAAAAGGTTCAAAATGCTCATTAAAACACCGGAGATTAAGTTGCCTTAAAACACTCTCCACCAATCGTTTTGATTCGCAGATTTTGTCCCTGTCACTTACTCAAGCAATTCCTAGTACTAAGGAATGGGAAAACCGTTAAGATGTCCACGAAAGTTGCATTTAATCCGATCGTAATTAAGGAGTTACGCTATTAGGATTCGCCCCCGGTGTTAATTACTCCGCATTCGTGGGGTTTCGAACTCGGCTCCGGCGGGATGCGCTGCCAGTGAAAATTCTCGGGTAGTATGCAGATAATTAGCTGAGCTTTGTGGTGGCATCAACTCGGAGGCCATGCTTCAGTTTTGTTGTGGTCTGGGGTGGGAGCGTTTGGGAAGGTGGGTGGGGAGGGGGTACACGAGAGAGAGAGAGGGGTGGGAGGCCTCCTTGGGAGAGGGGATATATAACATCTTTGGGTGTTATGTAGGGAAAGTTGAGAAGGGGGGTGGGGGTTTGTATGGTAGGAGAGATATTCTTGAAGCTCATTACAAAGAGAAACGAAGAAATGTGTTGGGGTTGGGGGGAGGCAGAGGGGTAGTGCCTGACGCTTTGTTTGTGAGTAAAGGGATTGTTTGTGTGTTACAGGAGATATTGTTTGTAGTACAGTTCGTTTGAATGAGTCAGATTTACTTTCCTTTCATTCTCAATGGAGAAACTGAGTAGGTGGCGAGATACTGATGAAGCGGAAATTATTTCATGAATAACTATCCCGTTTTGATTCAATTTTTTTCCTGCTGATATGGAAAAAAACAAAAAGAGAAATCAAGACAATTAACGTCTGTGTTGGCTATTCAGAGTCCCAAGATCCACATCAGGTTTCCTGCTCCCCTTTCGCACCTTACCATACTTAGGGCAAAAGCCTGTTGCTGGTATAAGGCCAGCTTAGTCTACACAGATCAATCAACCGAGGGAATTACATTTTAAAAATAATCAAAACAGAAAACGAAGCAAACAGTTAATTCTCATTTATTATCTTTTTAATTATGTTTTATTCCAATAAACATAATTAAACACTGAGAATTCTTTACGAATGACGGTAGACGGGAGGTGACGCCATAAAAAGAAAGCTCAAAATTAACAAAACAAAACAAAACGAGTTGTTCATAATGTCAGTGTCCACTTAAATCCCAAAATTAACACAAAACATGGGTGATTCATTGTCAGTGTCCACTTACGAATGATATAAAGTAGTTTTTTGGTTGCTGAAAGATTAGGACTACTTGCATCTACAGAATAGGTCTTCGGACGATAAAAAACTGATATATGAGTCCGCAGATTAAATAGTTCAATGTTTAGTCAACAATTCAGTATGCGATGCTTAGATTACTGAATGAATCAATTTAATCATTGTGGACATGTATTGGAGTCTGTATAGACAACAAAATTATAAGGTACACACAATATATATATATACATATACATATATATATATATATATATATATATATTATATAGACATAAATATACATACACACATATATGTGCGTGCATGTGTGTATACACACACACACACACACACAACTACCTTGTTTCTCATTCATGATTTCGACTGAGGACTCCGAATATCGAAGTACATCCTCGGAAGGTTTTCTGTTGTATTTGCTCTCAAAGAAAATGGGTCAAGCACTGCATAAAAAATGGCAAAGTGGTTTTTTGTACCTGCTTTCTCTTTTTTTTCCCCTGCCAAAAAAAAGTCGGTCCCTGTACCGAGCATAAACGTTATTGTATTGTCACTAAGTTTTTCCATAACTACTGCACGTACTTGGGGTAGCCTACTGAAAATTTTCCATGTATATGTATATATATATACATATATATTTGTGTGTACACACACACACACATATATATATATATATAAATATATATACACATTCTTATATATATAAATGTATATATATATATATATATATATATATATATATATATATATATATATATATATATATTGTGTATATTATAATTTTGTTGTCTATACAGACTCCGATGCATATCTATATATATATATATATATATATATATATATATATATATATATATATATATATATATAACCAAAGAGGCAATAACCTACAAATCTGGAATTATCATCTAAAACTTGAAAACTGATAAGTAAATAACTCAGTAACTCTTATTTTCAACTCTAAAATAGTCATACCAATGAGATATCATACATAGCCAAAGTAATAAACTCTTATTTTTTAAAACATTCTTATTTAAGTATAAGAAGGAAATCTATATAATACATAGCTTTTTCTCATTTGTTAAAAAAGTTTTTTCTGAAATGTTCTATTATTAAGAAAACAGTAAAAAGTTTCCCCTCTTTTATCGTTGTTCTTTCTATAAGATTTTATGATTACAAACAATGCAAATATTTATCACTAACATATTTATATGGAGCTAAAAAAAAGGTCTGTCTTTAGATTTCACAAAACAGAAAGCAAATATGGAAAGAAATTATATTTACAACCTTTAATACATTTACCAACCGCTGACACGTTCATCCAAAATTTCTATTCAGACTCTACTGTAATTGTCAGAGTATACCCTCGAAGGTTTTCTGTAATATTTCCTTTCAGAGAAAATGGGACAAGCACTGCACAAAAAAAAAGGCAATGTGTTTTTTGTTACTTTTTTTTTCCGAAGCATTTTTTCTACCTGACAGAAAGTCGGGTCTCTAATGAGCATGAGTGTGATTTGACTATCGACTAATTTGCATACATAACCAAAATGGCATACTTGGTATCTGATAGAATACCGAGGATTTTATATATATATATATATATATATATATATATATATATATATATATATATATATACATATATATATATATATATATATATATATATATATATATATATTTATATATATATATATATCTTAAGCTTTCCAAAATAAAATCATACTCCTGTTTCACATAAACATCGTGCGAAGAACTGAATTCCTTGTGTCATTTTTACACCTGATAAACTCACCATTCATTTTTGATTATGATGACTCTCTCTGGGCTGACCACTGTATGCAAAAAAAAATCAGCATAAAAATAAAGTTTACTCATTAAATTCCTCTGCTGCTGAGAGAGAGAGAGAGAGAGAGAGAGAGAGAGAGAGAGAGAGAGAGAGAGAGAGAGAGGAGAGAGAGAGAGAGAGAGAGTTTTTGATTATGATAACTTTGTTTGGGCTGACCACTGTATGCAAAAAAAAATCAGCATTAAACTGAAGTTTACTCATTAAATTCCTCTGCTGCTGAGAGAGAGAGAGAGAGAGAGAGAGAGAGAGAGAGAGAGAGAGAGAGAGAGAGAGAGAGAGAGAGAGAGAGAGAGAGAGAGAGAGAGAGAGTTTTTGATTATGATAGCTTTCTTTGGGCTGACCACTGTATGCAAAATAAATCAGCATAAAATAAAGTTTACTCATTAAATTCCTCTGCTGCTGAGAGAGAGAGAGAGAGAGAGAGAGAGAGTGAGAGAGAGAGAGAGGAGAGAGAGAGCGTTCTCTATGCATAAAAAGGATACCAAAAGCGATTTTGCACCGATTACCTGGCTATTGATTTCATTAACAAAACCTAACCATCCCCAAATCACCGTTGAGGAGATTCGGAAAATGCACCCGACAGGTTCTAGATCATTTATTTGTCTTCCAATCACAACCCCACCACCACCCACTCCCCCTTCCCCATCCCCTCCCCCCCCCCCACCCATTAAAATAACCCTATCTCATCTGCGAAAGAGAACGAAAGGAGATGGGAAAAATATAAGATAAAAAGATAAACAACAGATAAACAATACCGACGCACAATGGACATTCCAGAAAACAGGTGCCTGTCTGTGATCTTGCTGGCATCCTGACATCCTACAACAGATCCTAAATAGTTTATCCCATGGGCGACTGAGTTGTCCCAGGGTGATTATGGTCCCCTTATGGGGTCTTTAGGTCCCATCATGGGAATGACCACGAGGTCTTCCATCAGCTGCTGCCGTTTTTGACCACTGACCACCGAAGACTTTGTTTCTCGGACGAAGGGAAAAAATATTATATAAAAAAGAGTGGTCATCACGAAGGTATTCAGAAGCTTTTTGTCCGTCTCAATGAACCTGTTATGGGTTTGGCCTTTTTAAAGTAATTGGCATAGTTTTCTGTCTAGACGGACAGACAGGTTCTCTGTTCGTATAACTTTTTATATTGACACACGCACAACACACACACATTGCATGCATACATACATACATACATACAGACTTACATACATACATACATACATACATACATACATATATATATATATATATATATATATATATATATATATATATATATATATATATATAATATATATATAAATTTCTTCAAGTACGGCCCATTTGCTCTTAACAAAGATGGCTCCAGAAAGTGTCTTTGACTCGGGTAGCTAACCTCACCTCGTGCATTCTTTCCCCAGCTGTGACCAGAACAATCTCCTAACTACCAGGTACAGTCAATTTCCAAAGTCAAGTTTTGGAGTATACAAATGCAAACAGTTTCACCTATACGCGTAGCTGTGCTGCTGCTCTCTCTCTCTCTCTCTCTCTCTCTCTCTCTCTCTCTCTCTCTCTCTCTCTCTCTCTCTCTCTCTCTTTATATATATATATATATATATATATATATATATATATATATATATATATATATATATATATATATATTGTATATATATAAATTATATACTGATATACATAATATATATATACACTATATAATTTATGCACACACAAACACACACACACACACACACACACACACACACACATATATATATATATATATATATATATATATATATATATATATATATATGTATGTATATATATATACATACATATTATTCGATATTTTGCCTGGAAATTTCTTTTTTTAAAAAGCATATCTCATATCTATCTATCTATCTATCTATCTATCTATCCAACTTCCTATCTATCCACATAAGACTAAATATACAGACATCTAAAACTCTTTAGTTTACCCCTTTCCCATATCATCTTTAAATGTCATGGGATTTGATGCGCTAAATACAAAGCTTTTACCGAACTACTGGCAAAACCAAGTACTTGTTTTCCTTGACAATAGCTGAAAATGGTTTAAAGATTCTAGTCACCTCAAGGACAAGACAGGACTGATTAGTATTATAAAAAAAATGGGAACTAATTAGCATTACAAAAATGACTACAGTCCTAGGGTTTCAGTATCAAGCGAGATCGTTATCCACAGATTTCACTTCTCCTGCAATACTTCATAAACATAACATGAAAAGGTGGAGCAATACAGAAGAAATATATAGAAAGCGTAAATTATCTTTAGCCAAACCTTCATCGTGTACCGCGGTGAAATTCATCAGTATTCCCTGATAATGCAAATCAATACTGGTCTGTCCCAAGAGCCGTTGCAAAGGCTATAACCTATACGACCCCAACGTAAGGCAAATCCCTACTACTACTACTTCAAGGTGCAGTTGTATAAAGAGATATATGATAAATAGATAGATAGATAGATAGATAGACGGATAGGTTGACAGACAGATAAATAGATTTATAGATAGATAAATGGACAGACAGATATAAATAAATAAGAATAGACATAATGACAAATTCGGAATTAGCTGTGCATATCTTAAATGCATTGTATCAGCGTATAGCGTCACGAAGCCTGATTATGGACTGAAATTGTTGATAATAAATACAATCATTAACATTGTAGTACTGCCGAATCCAATTATAAATATAACACTCATTATTACCCCGCACTAATTAATGCTCGATATCGTTAAATAATTAACGTTCTCTTTACTTTACAGTAAAAGAAAACTGTTGTGCCGGCTTTGTTTGTCCTTCCGCGCTTTATTCTGTCCCCACTTTTTCTGTCCGCACTTTTTTTCTGTCCGCCCTCAGAGCTTAAAAAACTACTGAGGCTAGAGGGCTGCAAATTGGTATGTTGGTCATCTGCCCTCTAATCATCAAACATACCAAATTACAGCCCTCTGTAAAAGTTAGCCATAATCGTGCGTCTGGCAACGATATAGGCCAGACCAGGCCAGCACCCGCCCCTGGTTAAAGTTTCATGGGCCGCGCTCATACAGCATTATACCGAGACCACCAAAAGATAGATCTATTTTCGGTGGCCTTGATTATACGCTATACAGAAAACTCTATTGCACCGAAGAAACTTAGGCGCATTTTTTTACTTTTTTTTTTTTTTACTTTTATTACTTATTGCTCCAATTACCGCATTTCAACGACACAAAATATTTGTCCCTCGTTTTTTTTGGAAGTTTAAATTCGATTAGACAGAAGAGGTGTTAACATAATTCACATTTAATAATATACATTCTTCATCATAGGACAGATATGTTATCAAGTTTAACAAACGTTTCTTGTCTACAAAAATCAGGATCAATTGCAGCTGCAAATGTGTTTGGTTTGAAATCTGTTGTGATATGTAGTAATATATATATATATACTATATATATATATATATATATATATATATATATATATATAATATATATATATGTATATACACACACCTATACATATGTATATTTTATATATAAAATTATATATATATATATATATATATATATATATATATATATATATATAATATATATATATAGTGATTCTGATGAAGCTCTATAGGCAGACGAGAACAAATTTTAAGTAATTAACGAACACATAACAAAATATAATTAATATTCCAAAATGCCACTCAATCAATCGTCAGCTCGATCCGAATCCCACGGAAGTATTCGATCAGCGAAGGCGGAAAGAGAGAGAGAGAGAGAGAGAGAGAGAGAGAGAGAGAGAGAGAGAGAGAGAGAGGAGAGAGAGAGAGAGAGACCAATCGCATAGAATTCGAACCGAACGGGCCATGATATCAAAACTATCCCCCGAAATGCATTGTGCGAAAGACAGTGGACATACCAAGCTTCTAAATCGTAGAATAATGATCTCAATCACGCATATTAGGAGTTGGGGCGGGGGGGGGGGGGGAGGGGGGTTAAGGGTAGGGAAGGGAGGGGGGGGGGAGGAAGAATAATAATAATGTGCCTCGCCGTCCGGAAAGAAAGCCTAGCCTCTATACCACCACCCACCTTCCTACCCTCCAGGTCACACTGACCCTTCTCTCTTGTAGTCCTCGCCGGAGGTCTCTCTCTCACTCTTTCTCTCTCTTTAGCTCTCTTTCCTCTCTCTTTCTCCGAGCTTTATGAAGAGTGGTCACGTTCCTCTACCACAATCCTTCGTCCCGTTTTCTCCTCGCGTCGCGCCCTCCAAGCCGCGGTAATTAAAAGTCCCGCCCGAGCGAAGAGTTCCGCTCGCCTTCGCTCGAGAATCTGTTGGGATGTTCTCACACCGTATTATTAGTCTCTTTTAATCCTTTTGTTTCTTGTATAAAAGAAGGATTGTCCTGCTGTATGGGGAATACGTTTGAGCGGAGGCATTTTCAATGGGTCTACGGCCCAGATGGACGTTGGGCACTGCGGAGAGTCCGGGGAAATACGAACCTTAGAGAGGAGCTGGATAAAAGCCATCGGCGTCCACGGAGGCTTACGCGAGTTGCCACCGCCGCCGGGGTAATTAGGATCGAATTCTCTTCATGACGTTTCGGATCCCGTCTGAATATGATCTAATAGCGTCCAGTTCACAGACGTTACGCTTCACATGGTGGATTTTCCCGCTGTCCGAGACCGCGTGGACACACACACACACACACACACACGAACGGTCCCAAACCCTTATATCATTATTTGTGGTATGCGTAGCATTTTGATGTCATTCCACTGACATAGGTCTAGTGTCGATAAGTTCATCAATGTTAGACCGAACAACCAATACATCAGTTCCTCGGCCTAACATACACTAACTGGTTAAGAGAGAGAGAGAGAGAGAGAGAGAGAGAGAGAGAGAGAGAGAGAGAGAGAGAGAGAGAGAGAGAGAGGGTAGTAATTTCAGCTGTTTTCGCCGATCTCTTACGCCATCTATCCATAAGAAAAACAAAGATGGTGGGGGGGGGAGAGTGGGCTGGTTTGAGGCTCTCTTGGGCGAAAACGAAAACAAAAAGAGAGAGAGAGAGAGAGAGAGAGAGAGAGAGAGAGAGAGAGAGAGAGAGAGAGAGAGAGGTGAATCAAACCCTTGCAAAAATACGGCCGCTGAATGGCTTCGGAGACCTATGAAAACACTATTGAATATTTTGGGGAAGTTTCCCTTCATAATTAAAAGGGGCGGGGGCGGGGGTGGGAGGGGAATAAAAGACCTGTTTTTGCATGCCAACAGGGCTGAGTTGGACGTTGTCTTATTCATGGGTCGGCCATCGGGAAAGGGAGAAATATTTCTTTTATTTTCTTTTAATTAATCTCTCTGTCCTTTTGCTTTTACGCATTTTGAACATAGATGAAATTAAACGGTAATCACTATTAGTAAATATAAACTCATCTGAAACCTTAATTTAATAATAATAATAATAATAATAATAATAATAATAATAATAATAATAATTACTCTTATCGTCCTTTGCTTTCGTTAATGAATATTGTGGCATAATGAGCCAAGTAACGCGAAGTATTTGAACAATCTTGGCAGGTGTATATTTTATACATGCGCACAGGTATGTGCTCTCTCTCTCTCTCTCTCTCTCTCTCTCTCTCTCTCTCTCTCTCTCTCTCGCTATATATATATATATATATATATATATATATATATATATATATATATATGTGTGTGTGTGTGTGTGTGTGTATTTATATATATACTTATATATACATTTATACTTTTATACATATACGAGTATATATATGTATATATACATGCATACAAATATACATACAACCCACGTCTGCTGTGCGCTCAAGACCTTGTTAGGATAAAACTGTGAGATATAAGATCATTTGATCCGAATTCTTGAAAAGTCACCCATACGAAAAATGTCACGTGACCCATACTATATAATGACTCGGTACCTCAAAATCTTTAAACAGAAGATATATTGGGTCAAAAGGTCACATGACATCATGACAGACGAAATTACACAGTGAACAGGCTTACAGAAATCTAAATTTCTAAAAAAAAAAATATATATATATATATAACTCACGATAAGAAGTTCATTATGCGTTGGAGAATAGAATATACGATTTAGGCCGAGGGCCAAGCGCTGGGACCTATGAGGTCATTCAGCGCTTAAAAGGGAAATTGAGAGTAAGAGGTCTGAAAGGTGTAACAGGAGGAAAACCTCGCAGTTGCACTATGAAACAATTGTTAGAAGAGGATGGAAAATAAGACGCAAGAAAGAATGTGAATGGAGGTACAGTAAAAGGAATGAATGGGGTTGCAGCTAGGGACCCAAGGGACGCTGCAAAGAACCTTAAGAAGGTAATGCCTACAGTGCACCGCGTGAGGTGCACTGACGGCACTACCTCCCTACGGAGTTTAGTGTGTGCTGACGTCTTCAATTCTTTAAGTAAAGTTTCCTTTGAGAAATCCTATATTATTAAGTTTACAAAGTTATTAGTAGTTACTTCCATGACAGTTTCTTGCTACTAACTGGGGGTTATAGTTGAATATCTGTCGTGAATTACATGCATTCAGGTAAAATAAACTTTATTATTATTATTATAATTATATCATATATTATTAAAAACAATTGCTCTTTCAATGGCATTTAGCTTGGAAGAGAGTCTTCTCTCTTCTTTTATTATATTCGTCTCGTCTGCAAGCAGGTGATATAATAACTTTCCAAAGGGCCTAGAGAGAGAATTCATTATTATTATTATTATTATTATTATTATTATTATTATTATTATTATTATTATTATACTGAAAAAAACACTGTCGCTACAATATTGAGAGAATGCGACCTCTATTGTTCATAACCATACAGACAGCTTTACCAAACGCCCCGTATGAGGGTAGTAACGGCAGTGCACCTCACGTGGTGCACTGTAGGCATTACTTAAGGGTCTTTTCCGCGTCCCTTCGCCCCTGGCTGCAACCCTTTCAGTCCTTTTACTGCAGCTCTGTCGATATTCTTTCTTCCATCAGACTTTCCACACTCTCTGACAGGTGTTTCATATTGCAACTGCGAGGTTTTCCTCACGTTACACTTTTCAGACCTTCTTACTGTCAATTCCCTTTCAGCACTGAAAGACCTCATAGGTCCCAACGCTTGGCCTTTGGCCTAAATTCTAAATTCTGTTCCATTCTAACAGAGCAACGTTAAAATCTCCAACGGCAAAACTCATCGGCCAAAACCACCAGAATCAACCATTATCAAAACCATCGTCTGTCGAGCGCCGGCAGATTCTTAATAATAAAAGCTGTTGGTCAGAAGCAGGACCCAGAAGGAGGAGCGCCCTGTGGCCTCTTCAGGAGGCGGGTAGCTTAGCCCCGAAGGAAGGATATATCTCGCAAGGAAGGAATCCTTTCTTCGTCCTGATCGCTCACTTTGTGTAGGATCAAATTACCAACGGCGTAATCCCCTTTCGCTTGTGGGTCCTTTCAAGTGAAAACAATCTAATGAAGTCCTTTCGGGTAGGATACCGTCGACCCCGCAACGGCCGCTGTAGGATATCTCCTTCCGCGGTGGGCGTGAGAGAAGAAGGGACAAATTGTGATGAATGTGTTGATGATGATGATGATGATGAAGGGGAAAAAAGTCATGATGGTGATGATGATGATCGATAGGATGATGACGATGCTGATAACAAAATCGGTGATGATACTGATGATGATGATGATGTCATGATGATAATCGGTAGGATGACCCTGCAAACTGTGATGATGGTAATAATGAAAGAGAAAAGGTCGTCATGATAATGATGATGATGATGATCGACAGGATGATGAAGATGCTGATAACAAAACCAGTGTTGATAATGATGATGATGATGATTATGATGTCACGAGGATAAACGGCAGGATGACCCTGCAAATTGCGATGATGATGATGATAATGAAGGGAAAAAGTCATAACGATGATGATGATTATGATCGACAGGATGATGATGATGCCGATAACAAAATAAGTGATGATAATGATGATGATGTCATGATGATAAACGGTAGGATGGCCCTGCAAAATGTGATGATGATGATAATGAAGTGAAAAAGTTATGATGATGATGACCGATAGGATGATGCCGATGGTGATAACAAAATAAGTGATGATAATGAAGATGATGTCATGATGATAATCGGTAGGATGACCCTGCAAACTGTGATGATGATGATAATGAAGGGTAAGTCATGATGATGACGATGACCGGTAGGATGATGACGATGCTGATAACAAAATACGTGATGACAATGAAGATGATGATGATGTCATGATGATAAATGGTAGGATGGCCCTGAAAATTGTGATGATGATGATGAAGGGGAAAAAGTCATAATGATGATGATGATGCCATGATGATAAACGGTAGGATGGCCCTGCAAATTGTGATGATGATGATGATGATAATGAAGGGGAAAAAGTTATGATGATGATGTTAATGATCGATAGGATTATGCCGATGCTAATAACAAAACCAGTGACGATAAGGATGATGATGATGTCATGATGACAAACGGTAGGATGACCCTGCAAATTGTGATGATGATGATAATGAAGGGAAAAAGTCATGACGATGATGATGACAATGATAACAAAACCGGTAATAATAATGATGTCATGAGGATAAACGGTAGGATGGCCCTGCAAACAGTGATGATGATGAACGATGAAGATGATGATGATGATGATGATGTCATGATGATAATTGGTAAGATAATACTGTTTCTGATAACAAACCTCGTGATGATGATGATGATGTCATGATGATAATCGGTAGGATGACGCCCTGCAAACTGTGATGATGATGATAATGAAGTGTAAGTCATGATGATGATGATGATGACCGGTAGGATGATGACGATGCTGATAACAAAATACGTGATGACAATGAAGATGATGATGATGTCATGATGATAAATGGTAGGATGGCCCTGAAAATTGTGATGATGATGATGAAGGGGAAAAAGTCATAATGATGATGATGATGCCATGATGATAAACGGCAGGATAGCCCTGCAAATTGTGATGATGATGATGATGATAATGAAGGGGAAAAAGTTATGATGATGATGTTAATGATCGATAGGATTATGCCGATGCTAATAACAAAACCAGTGACGATAATGATGATGATATGATGACAAACGGTAGGATGACCCTGCAAATTGTGATGATGATGATAATGAAGGGAAAAAGTCATGACGATGATGATGACACTGATAACAAAACCGGTAATAATAATGATGTCATGAGGATAAACGGTAGGATGGCCCTGCAAATTGTGATGATGATGAACGATGAAGATGATGATGATGATGATATGATGATCTCGATGATGCAGGAGAAAGCCATGATGATGATATGATGATCTCGATGATGCAGGAGAAAGTCATGATGATGATAATGATCGATAAGATGGCACCGATGGCGACAACAATCCCGATGATGATGATGATGATGATGTCATGATGATAATTGGTAAGACGACACCGTTTCTGATAACAAGCCTGATGATGATGATGATGATGATGATGTCATGGTGATAATCGGTAGGATGATACCGTTTCTGATAACAAACCTGGTGATGATGACGATGATGATGATGATGATGTCATGATGATAATCGGTAGAATGATGCCGTTACTGATAAGAAACCTGGTGATCAATGATGACAATGACGACTAATTGTCATGATACTGATTACGTTGGTGACGAAAATGATGATGATAACAGGTGATGAATGAAGAAGGTTACAGCGATGATAACAGGGACGATACCGATATGGATGATGACTGCGTCGAAAGAAATGGTAATTCTACACGAAAAAGTAATAATGATGAAGATAAAACTGATAATTATAATGTTAAGGAAACCTATCTTTGTAATTAACATCTTTGGATAAACTGAAGAAAAAAAAAAATTAAATCTTTGAGTATCTATTTTTTTTTCTTGAATTTGGTTTTAAAAAGTATTGAATTCAGTGGGAAAAAGTCTTAAATAAGTGTAAAAAAAAATCTTGAATTTAGTGCAAAAAAAGTCTTACACTAAGTGCAAAAAGGTCTTAAGTGCAGAAACAGCCTTGAATTTTTAGCAATAAAGTCTTGATTTAGTGCAAAAAAGTCTTGAATTTAATACAAAAAGGTCTTGCATTTAGTACAAAAAAGTCTTGAATTTAGTGCAAAAAATCTTGAATTTAGTGCAAAAAAATCTTGAATTTAGTGCAAAAAAATCCTGAATTTGATGCAAAAAAAATCTTGAATTTTGTGCAAGAGAAATCCTGAATTTAGTGAAAAAAATCTTGAATTTAGGAATAACGTCTTGAATTTAATGCAAAAAAAATCTGGAATTTAGTGCGAAAAAGTCTTGAACTTTGTAAAAAAAAAAAAAAGCTTTAATTTAATACAAAAAAAACTTTAATTTAGTGCACAAAATCCTGAATTTAGTGCAAAAAACTCTTGGATTTAATGCAAAAAATCTTGAATTTAGTGCAAACCCCGTCCTAAATCTAGTGCAAAAAATATTGAATTTAGTGCAAAAAAACCTTGATTTAGTAAAAAAAAAACATCTTGAATTTAACGCAAAAAAATCTTGAATTTAGTGCAAAAAAAATCTTGAATTTAGTGCAAAAAAAAACCTTGAATTTAGTGCAAAAAAATCTTGAATTTAGTGCAAAAGAAATTCTTGAATTTAGTGCCAAAAAATACGGAATTTGGTGCATAAAAATCCTAAATTTAGTGCAAAAAATTTTGAATTTAGTGCCAAAAAAATCCTGAACTTAGTGCAAAAAAAATCCTATATTTAGTAAAAAAATCTTGAATTTAGTGCCAAAAATCCTGAATTTAGTAAAAAAAATCTTTAATTTAGTGCAAAAAAAGCACTGTATTCTGATATAAAATTTAATGGA
>JANJGK010000015.1:51265816-51283316 GCA_039081455.1 Macrobrachium rosenbergii
TGTATGTATGTATGTATAGCTAATGAAGTTTAAAATATTGCCCTTTGGGTTACGGCCATACATCTGGGTATTTTTCTTTCCCCACCCCCTTCCCCACACCCCTCTCTCTCTCTCTGTCTCTCTCTCTCTCTCTCTCTCTCTCTCTCTCTCTCTCTCTCTCTCTCTCTCTCTCTCTCTCTCCTCTCTCTCTCTCTCTCTCTCCTGAAGTCACCGATCTGAATCAGATTCCCCGTCTTCCGGAAAATTAATAGTGGCGTGTCTTTAATGTTCAGTAGAATCCAAATGCCTTTCCTTGTTGCACTTAGAAGCTTCGCTTCGACATGTCAACAAAACAAACTCTTTATTTATGCATAGATTAAATTTCCTCCGGTTTATTTCTTTAACAGTTATTTGAGGAATATCGTTCGGTATTATAATAAGGATCATGACTTGATATAAAGTTGGGGGGTTTATTGTAGTTTTAGATATTTGCCTGAATGCCCAGAGGTCAAGTGAATAAATGTCAGTAGCTTTTATGGGCATACGAGTTTCAGCACGTGTAATGGATTGAATAAACATATGGGGTCATCTGTGTGTGTATATATATATATTAATATATATATATATATATATATATATATATATATATATATATATATATATATATATATATATATATGTATGTATGTATATATCTATAAATCTGTAAATATATATATATATATATATATATATATATGTATGTATATATCTATAAATCTATAAATATATATATATATATATATATATACATGTATATAATTATATCTATATATGTGTGTGGTGTGTGTGTATATATACAGTATATATATGTATGTATGTATATGTATTATATATGATATATATGCATGTACACACACATATATATATATATATATATATATATATATATATGTTGTATACACACACATATATATTTATATATATATATATATATATATATGTGTGTGTGTGTGTGTGTGTGTGTGTATATACAGTATTTATATGTATGTATGTATATGTATTATATATGATATATATACATGTACATATTATATATATATATATATATGTGTTGTATATATATACATATATATTTATATATATATATATATATATATATATATATATATATATATATATATATTTATATCAGAGAGAGAGAGAGATGGAGAGAGAGAGAAACTCACGTAAATCAAATCCGACCACATGAGAGTGTCACGGCACCAGAAACAATTCTCTCTCATCTCTCTCTCTCTCTCTCTCTCTCTCTCTCTCTCTCTCTCTCTCTCTCTCTCCTCGCTCTCTCTCAAAAGAAAAAGAAAAAAAAGGGCAGGGAGAAAGAGGAAGGGAGAATCAAGACAAAAAGATCGAACCTGATGGATTCGGTAAAGAGCATATCGCCATTAACGTTTCCACTCCCCCTCCGCTAACCCCCCTTCCCCTTCCCCCTCCCCCTTCTCCTCCACCTCCACCCCCGCGCGTCTGCCGTGACTTATTTACCGGACATAAAAAACACATCAACTGCGATGATGGTAAACAACAGCGATTACGTCCTCTCTCTAACTACGGCCGAGATGGATGCGTCCCTCTGTTCTTCTTTTTTTCCCTCTTTTCCCCATTTTTCCTTTTTTCCTTTTTTCCCTTTTTTTCCTTTTTTCCCCATTTTTCCTTTTTTCCCATTTTTCATTTTTTCCCCAATTTTCCTTTTTACCATTTTTCTTTTTTCTCTTCCCCATTTTTCCTTTTTTCCTTTTTTCCCCATTTTTCCTTTTTTTCCCCTTTTGGTCCCTTTTAGTTTTCTGTAAAAGAAAACTATTGTGCCGGTTTTGTCTGTCCGTCCGCACTTTTTCTGTCCGCCCCTCAGATCTTAAAAATTACTGAGGCTAGAGGGCTGCAAATTGCTATGTTGATCATCCACCCTCCAGTCATCAAACATGCACCAAATTGCAGCCCTCTAGCCTTAGTAGTATTTATTTTATTTAAGGTTAAAGTTAGCCATGATCGTGCGCCTGGCAACGATACGGGATAGGCCACCACCAAGCAGTGGTTAAAGTTTCATGGGCCACGGCTCATACAGCATTATACTGAGACCACCGAAAGATATATCTGTTTTTGGTGGCCTTGATTATACCCTGTAGCAGCTGTACAGAAAAATCGATTACGCCGAAGAAACATCGGCGCATTTTTTGCCTGTTTCCTCGTGGAATAGAGTTAGAAGGTATTGTTGTTATTAAGCCAGTCATATTTATAGTAAAACTGGTATAATTGCGATAAACTTATTGCATTACCAGAGGAATTATGAAGTTGTTCATGTACGTAACTGAATGTCGGAATTAGCCATGTGGAAATGACGAAGGATAGATCGCATTCTTTATGGAATGCACATTTTTAATTATGTATTGCGTCGTAATGGCAAAATTACCTATTATATTTACAATTCCTTATGCTGTATCTCTCTCAGCAGTGGTTATGTATTGGGAATTCGGGAAAAAAGACGCCCTGGCAGACATTGATCCAAAGCGCAAAAATGGAAAGGAAATGAGGCAAAATGTATAAATATATTTATATATATATAAATATGTGTGTGTGCGTATGTACATACAATACACACACACACACACACACACACACACATATATATATATATATATATATATATATATATATATATATATATATATATATATATCTTAAATGAAAAAGCGGATAAAAGGTTGGCCGAAATGTGCAACTGGAAAAGAAATATGGAGAAAAAATAAATTGAAAACAGACACATAACGAGGAAAATTAATTTGTAAATAGAAAAGCTGACAGATGGTTGAGGCCAACTGCAAAAATAGAAAGAGAATTGAAGAACTTTGATTGGGAAATAGAAAAACTGGTAAAAGGTTTATGCAGAGTGTTGAATTGGAGAGAAAAAATGAAGAAAAATTAAATGGGAATTAGAAAAACTGACAGGAGGTTAATGGCAAAAATAAATAGAAAAACTAAGGAAAAATTAATCAAAAAACAGAAAAACTGCTAAAAGTTGATATCAGGTGTAAAAACGGAAATAAAAGCGAACAAAAATTAGTTAAGGAATGGAAAAACTGATAAAAGGTTGATGCCAAGTGCAGAAATAAAAGAAAATCAAGGAAAATAAAAAAAAAATATAGAAAAACTAGTAATAGAACAATACCAAACGAAAAAAAGCACAAAAAAATTTAGAAAATTAATTTTCAAAAAGTAGACAGTTAATGAAAAGCCCTGTGCCGAATGCACGAACAGAACGGAAATGGAAACTGGAAAGAAATGAGCGATATGAAAAAGAGAGGAAAGTGCGATAAAAATAGATAAAAATCGGGGAGCCAGAGGAAGAGGAGCCGAATCAGCGAGGCGTGACCCATAGAAGAGCCACGGTCAGTTAGCCATCACAAGTCCCACAGAGGGCATAAGGCCTGTTAGCCATCCACAGAGCAGTGTCATTTGTAACACTATTTTGTTGTGGGGGGGGGAGAAGGAAAGGAGGGGTGAAGGGGGGCGGAGAGGCTTCGTGACCTTTTTGGGGGGAGATGATGGAGCCAAAAATGGTTGTTGCACAGTTGGGCAGCTGGGGATTGATGGAGAGACTGTTTTGGTTATGTTTGTGTGATTCTTTTTATGTATGTTCCTTGGAATCGAAGCTATTTGATGTAAGTTACTGTGTATATATATATATATATTATATATATATATACTGTATATATGTGTGTGTGTATGTATGTATATACATATGAATGTCTTTTCCTGTAATACCACAGTGTAATATAAATATAAGAAGGCCCAACGTTTAAATAGTGTTTTGTGGGCCTTCTTATATTCGTGTATATATATATATATAATATATATATATATATATATATATATATATATATATGTATATATATATATATATATATATATATATATATATATATATATATATTGATAGATAGGTAGATAGATAGATAGATAGATAGTGTGAGTGTGCTTGCGGGTTTGTGTTTACTGGTAATTACCTAACCTTGATTGTCATTTAAAGCGTATTTTCTACTTTTTTTTTCTTACCGTAGCAACTGCTGATTTAAGTTACAAGATATCCCGAATAATTATATTTTCTACTATGCCGGTCAATTAAAATCATACAAAGCTCTCATATCATATGAGATACTTCTAAGAGTGAAGTTACCTGAAAAGTTTAAAAAAGTAGAGTATATCTTAGTTTAACCAGACCACTGAGGTGGTTAACAGCTCTCCTAGGGCTGGCCTGAAGGATTAGATTTATTTTACGTGGCTAAGAACCAACTGGTTACCTAGCAACGGGACCTACAGCTTATTGTGGAATCCGAACCACATTATGACGAGAAATGAATTTCTATCACCAGAGACACATTCCTCTAGTTCTTCATTGGCCGGTAGGAGAGTAGAACGCTGGGCCAACAACGTGCTAGCCGAAAGCTCTACCCACCCCTCCAATGAAGAACTAATTACCTGAAAAAAATTACTACTTCTTTGGTGTAATGATGCAACTTACTATCGCACCTCAACTGTCAGACTCTTAGCAACCACAGATAAAATAGGTTTGCTTCAACTTAACTTCGACCTGGGAGCATCCTAGAAAAATAGAGAAGAGAATACTGTACATCGAAAGTAGATAGCGTATTTGTAATGTGGCAGACTTATTGGAAATCACGGTTCAAACCTCTTTGGTTCAAACATTGAAATGAAAGTATCCCTAGACCAACTGAGCTGCGATTAAGAACCTATTGATTCATTATTTTTCAGATTTACACCACTTAGATTCAGGAATGCCATTATTGAGGTATTTGTAATGTGGCAGGCTTATTGGAAATCACTGTTCAAACCTCTTTGGCTCAAACATTGAAATGAAAGTATCCCTAGACTAACTGAGTTGTCGATTAAGAACCTAGTGATTCATTATTTTTCAGATTTACACCACTTAGATTCAGGAATGCCATTATTGACGTATTTGTAATGTGGCAGGCTTATTGGAAATCACTGTTCAAACCTCTTTGGCTCAAACATTGAAATGAAAGTATCCCTAGACTAACTGAGCTGTCGATAAGGACCTAGTAATTCATTATTTTTCAGATTTACACCACTTAGATTCACGAATGCCTTTATTGGCGTATTTGTAATGTGGCAGGCTTATTGGAAATCACTGTTCAGACCTCCTTGGCTCAAACATTGAAATGAAAGTATCCCTAGACCAATTGAGCTGTCGATTAAGAACCTAGTGATTCATTATTTTTCAGATTTACACCACTTAGATTCACGAATTCCATTATTACAGAGTGAGACTATTTGTACACCTTTATCATTCTCGTATGCATCCTAAGATTCACGATCGCATCGTAGCGAGCCAATAGTTATTATTATAACATTCGGAGCTGCAGCCTTGAGATTTAAGATATCACGACTCCTCAGAACAAGGGCGATCAAAAGGAAAAAACAAGAATGCTTCTTTAGAACGGCGCGTCCTAAATTGTTCCTTATCGTAATCCCACTTGTGAGGACATAAGCTAGGAATTTACAATTTACTTTGAGAAAATTTTTACTGTGAGAAAGTGTCTGCTTGTGAGACATGAGCTAGGAATTTACAATTTACTATGAGGAAATTTTACTGTGAGAAAGCGTCTGCTTGAAACTTGTATGAGTGTCGAGTTATAGAGGTATAGTATTATAACTTATTATAAAGTTATGTGCTTTGTGAGGTGATAGCATGGTTTCTTGATAAAAGAAAGGATATATTCATCCTAAGACAATAGAACGTTGCTGTCAGTGTACCCCGTGCAGAGAGAGAGAGAGAGAGAGAGAGAGAGAGAGAGAGAGAGAGAGAGAGAGAGAGAGAGATGAGAGAGAGGAGAGAGAGGTATACAAGAGAGAGAGATATGTATATGTATGTATGTATGTATATATATATATATATATATATATATATATATATATATATATATATATATATATATATATATATATATATAGATAGAGAGAGAGAGAGAGAGAGAGAGAGAGAGGGTGTTAGTGGGAGATGCTATAGAAAGAGAGGAAGATGAGAGAAGAGATTTAGTAGTTAGAGAGAGAGAGACTTAGGTATACAGAGAAAGAGAGGTGTATATATATATATATATAGAGAGAGAGAGAGAGAGAGGTGGGTGGGTGGGAGTGTTATAGTGAGAGAGAAAGAAAGGAAGATGAGAAAAGGGTTTAGTAGAGAGAGAGAGAGACAGACAGACACAGAAGAGAGAGAAAGTGTTGATGAAAGTGGACGTAGAATGACAGGGGCGATTAGGGTGAGAAAGGTTGAAAGGAGAGAGAGAGAGAGAGAGAGAGAGAGAGAGAGAGAGAGAGAGAGAGAGAGGCAGGCAGCTAAAATCGTAAGAACCTTGTTTTTCTTTCGTCCTCCTCGTCCAGATATATTGAAGAAGGGTCGTATATTAACAGTCTTTTGTAAAGGAGAGCCATTATTAGCCGAGGCAGGACGACACCCACCCTTCTTCTCTCTCGTTCCCGTCATTTATTTGTTTTTTCTTTTTCCTTTTCTTCCTTTTTTTTTTTTGAGATTCTGTAGCGGATGGGAACTACATGGGTTGTTTATTTGTGTCTGTCCGTTGTCTTTCGTTTGTTTTTGCTCCTGGGTCTGTTGTTGTTCTTGTTGTTTTTGTTTGTTGTTTGTGCTTTGTGTATGTGTCTCGTGTTTCCTTGTCTGCTGATAAATAACTATATGCTCTAGTTTGCTTTGTGTACGTTGCATTATGCTACTGTTTTCCTCATGTTTTGGTGATAATCATGTTCATTTTACGTTCTCTCTCTCTTTCTCTCTCTCTCTCTCTCTCTCTCTCTCTCTCTCTCTCTCTCTCCTCTCTCTCTCTCTCTCTCTTAGTGAGGAAACTACACCGGCAATCTCCTAGGAAATAAGGAGAAATTGAAAACTACTTTGAAATTATCTGAAAGCAGATATTTCTTGCATTATTGGAAAGCGGGAGGAGAGAGAGACACGAAAAACATCCCACAGACTGATAGATACAGAGAGAGAGAGAGAGAGAGAGAGAGAGAGAGAGAGAGAGAGAGAGAGAGAGAGAGAGAGAGAGAGAATAATCTGTATTAAATTAACCGTCCTAACTCGAACGCAAACCAAATTAACGAAATTAACACTACTGGTACCGGTGTTACTGGGGGTGGGGGATGGTTGTTGGGGTGTGGGGTGGAATATAAAGGTCATAGCAATTCCTCATAATGAATCTTTGCGTAATATTTTGAAAAGTACATCTGTGAAAGGGTATTCCCGAACACTTGTTCAGGACAAGAGTCTGGTACACCAATTCCTTTAATTTAAAATCGATTCCATTTTCTGTTACTGTACTCTGAAGAATCCAACTGAAATATTGTAGCTCATGAAGAAAATTCTTTTCACGAATTGGTATTTTTACTTAAGGATTTAATATCGTCGTCGTTGGTCGTAATTCTGAGTTATTTATGAAATTTTTAAGCAGATCGATGGGTACGAATGAAACCGTTCATTTATTTAATATCTAATAAATGATATTTAATCTCGTAAAGAACGAGTTTCCAGACCTCAGTAAAACTTGTTCAGTATCTTCATACTGAACGACATCCGGACTCTCTCTCTCTCTCTCTCTCTCTCTCTCTCTCTCTCTCTCTCTCTCTCTCTCTCTCTCTCTCTCTCTCTCTCTCTCTCTCTCTCAACCTTCTTCAGTCATGACAGTTTTGTTCAGTATCTGCAGACTGAACGACATCCAGTCTCTCTCTCTCTCTCTCTCTCTCTCTCTCTCTCTCTCTCTCTCTCTCTCTCTCTCTCTCTCTCTCTCTCTCTCTTCAATCCATGACAGTTTTGTTCAGTATCTTCAGACTGAACGACATCCAGACTCTCTCTCTCTCTCTCTCTCTCTCTCTCTCTCTCTCTCTCTCTCTCTCTCTCTCTCTCTCTCTCTCTGTCTAAACCTTCTTCAATCCATGACAGTTTTGTTCAGTATCTTCAGACTGAACGTATCAGTGAGATAAATGAAATTTTAAATATTGCAATGTTATGATGTAAGATTACTGGAAGGTAAAAATAAAAAAGAAGGAGTGAATAAAAATAAGATGGTTTATATCTCAAATAATGAAAGAATGCGTATTAAGAAAAAACATAAGAATATTCCAACTATGAAGAATGATCTACTGTTGCGTTTCCCTTTTTGCGAAAAGGTTAGGGAAGCATTCCCTTCAAAGACTACCAAAATCTCTTAAGCTGATCCAGGGCTTGATCCGGATTAGGATCGTCACAGAAATATAACGGATTTGTTCCTCATCTGATGACCCGCCTACCCTCAAAAATTTGTTATCCTGCCAAAAATTTGAGAGAGAGAGAGAGAGAGAGAAAATTTTTTTTCAGGTAAAACTGAAACCGCCACTTGGTGGGTTAACAAAGAGCAGGAAATTGGAATGAAAAATGAGAGAGAGAGAGAGAGAAGAGAGAGAGAGAGAGAGAGAGAGAGAGAGAGAGAGAGAGAGAGAGAGAGAGAGAATTTTATTGGTAAAACGAATAAAATAGACTGAGAAGCTTCTGTGATATAAACTAGAATACAGAGAGAGAGAGAGAGAGAGGGAGATCGCGATTTTAAGGGTAAAACGAGTAAAATTGAGCAAAGAAGTTTCTGTTATATACAGTATATTAGAAGACAGCGAGAGAGAGAGAGAGAGAGAGAGATTAAGGCAAAAAGGAATTCATGTGCTATGAAGGATTTGAGGGACAAATATGAGGATGTGGACGACCGGGACCACTGAGCTGTCCAGCAAAGACATTAAATATCCTTAAATATCCTTTTCTGGGGGGATGGGGGCGGGTGGGACACTGAAGGACCCTCTCACATGCGCCGCCGTAATCCGTCCCCGCGGACGGAAAGTGACCCACTGAATTCGTTAAAAATCGGTAAAAAGAAAAGAAAAAAGAAGAAGACCTTTCTTGATATTGGACATGATAAACCGGCCTTTGTGTGTCGTAAGTGGCTGTCCACCGACCAATTATACACTTGTCTTGCCCATCTCATTCCTTTCTATTATCGATGTTTTCCCCCATTTTCGTCTCCTTCTTTATTCCTGTGTGTGTGTGTGCTATTCTCTAAAGGCCACCTTTTTTTTTTTTTTCCTTCCTCCTTGTGTAGTTCAGGACTTCTTCTCCTTAACAGATCTTTGAGGGATGTCTTCGTTCTTCTCCTCTTCGCTTTTTGACATATTTTTCTGCGTTTAGGGAAAATACGGCGGTGAGATTCGGCAGCATTGTAATGCTCGTTTTCTTCTTACGTCTTTGAGTTTTCCAGGTTCCTGGGTATGGACATGTTTTTTTTTTTTTTTTTTTTTCTTTCTGTCAGTTTCTGGTCTTTCCTTTTGAAATTTATTTTGTTTCTTCTTCTTCTTCTTCTTCTTCTTCTTCTTCTTCTTCTTCTTCTTCTTCTTCTCTTAAGTTTTCCGGTATCTGGGTCTGGAAATGTTTTTTTTTTTATCTTTTTCTCAATTTTCTGGTCTTTCATTTTTAAAATGATTTTTCTTAATGTGGCTCCTTCATTCTTCTTTTTCTTCTTCTTCTTCTTCTTCTTCTTCTTCTTCTTCTTCTTCTTCTTCTTCTCTTCTTCTTTGAGTTTTCCAGAAAATGGGTCTGGAAATTTTTTTTTTTCTTAATTTTCTGGTCTTTCATTTTTCAGATGATTTTCTGAACGTGGCTCCTTTCTTCTTCTTCTTCTTCTTCTTCTTCTTCTTCTTCTTCTTCTTCTTCTTCTTCTTCTTCTTCTTCTTCTTCTTCTTCTTTTGAGTTTTCCAGAAAATGGGTCTGGAAATTTTTTTTTTTTCTTAATTTTCTGGTCTTTCATTTTTCAGATGATTTTTCTTCTAAACGTAGTTCCTTTCTTCTTCTTCTTCTTCTTCTTCTTCTTCTTCTTCTTCTTCTTCTTCTTCTTCTTCTTCTTCTTCTTCTTCTTCTGAGTTTTCCAGAATCCACGCCTGGAATTTTTTTTCTCTATTTCTTAAAAGAAGAACATATTTTTCATTCTTTAGCCAAACAATTCATTGTAACTACAATGCTACAAGAATGGTTTATATTCCTACTAGAAGAACATATTCATTCTTTAGCCAAACAGTTCATTGTAAGTACAGTGCTACAAGAACAGTTTATTTTCTTATTGGAAGAATATATTATTAATTCTTTAGCCAAGCAATTCATGATAAGTACAATGCTACAAGAACGGTTTGTTTTCCTAACAGAAAAACATAATATTAATTCTTTAGCCAAAGAATTCATTGCGAGTACAATGCTACAAAAACGGGTTGTTTTCCTAATAGAAAAACATAATATTCATTCTGTAGCCAAACAGTTCATTGCGAGTACAATGCAACAAAAACGGTTTGTTTTCCTAATAGAAGAACATAATATTCATTCTTTAGCCAAACAATTCATTGTAAGTACAATGCTACAAGAACGGTTTGTTTTCTTAAGAGAAGAACATAATATTCATTCTTTAGCCAAACACTTCATTATGAGTACAAAGCTACAAAAAACAGTTGGTTTCCTTAACAGAAGAACATAATACTCATTCTTTAGCCAAACAAATCTCCATCAGTACAAGACTGCAAAAGTCTTTCACACGCAGTCAATGCCATAAGGAAAGTCGCCTTCGTTCCCTCAAGTAATTAGTATAAACTTCAAAGGAAGTTTACTGATCAAAGATTGTCTCGAGATGAACCTGCCTTTGGTCGCCGGGAACAATGCAGTTACTCACTCTTATCTCAGTCCTCGCGTTTGGTATGTCTCTGTGCCATCACCTTTGATTAATACTTTTTCCTCAGTGTCGTTTATGTCATGGAGGAATGTATGCATGTATATATGTATGCATGCATGTATGTGTATATGTGTGTATATATATTATTACTGAAGTAATAATACATTCATTATGAATACATATATACATATGTATATATGTGTGTGTGCATATATACATATATATAGATATATACACATATATATGTATATACAATATATATATATATATATATATATATATATATATATATATATATATATATATATATATACTACTGAAGTAATGATACATTCAGTTTATATATATGTGTGTGTGTGTTTGCGTGTGTTTATATATATATATATATATATATATATATATATATATATATATATATATATATATATATATATATACATACATATATATATTAGATATCTACAGTAAGTATATATACATTATATATATATATAATATACATACATACATACAGACACATTCACATTGAATGTATTATTACCTCAGTAACAAGAGATGGAGGTCAAGACAAATGAAGAACATACCGTCAGCATCTCTACGAGATGAGAACTTGTAACCTTTGTGGTGGCTCGACGATTGCCACAAAGGTCCTCAATCGCAGCTACTGACAAAATGAAACAGAGGAGATATGAAGACATACCGGCGTCTGAGTTGGTGTAGTTTGCCAGTTCGAAAGATCAAAATCCGAAATAAACTTGGGAATATAAGTAGGTATATAAGTGGATATAAGTAGGTAGAAGATAAACACGGAATGGAACTAGTGTAGTGAAGACGATCCAGATCTAAGCTAAAATAAGAGGACAGGAGATGAATAGTATATAGATGGCAGTTAGAGTGTTTAATGTTCTTAGGATATTATTTACTATTCTTGGGATGTTAGTTACTATTCTTAGGATATTTATCATTCTTGGGATATTATTTACTCTTCATAGGATATTATTAATTATTCTTAGGATATTTACTATTCTTAGGATGTTATTTATCACTCGTAGAGTATGGATTCCTATTCTTAGGATGTTATTTACTCTTCTTGGGATATTTATTATTCTTAGGATGTTATTTACTATTCTTGGGATATTTATTATTCTTTGGCTAATATTTACTATTCTTATGATATTTATAATTTCTGGGATATTATATACTATTCTTAGGATATTTATTTTTCTTAGGCTAGTATTTATATTCTTAGGATATTTACTATCTTAGGCTAGTATTTACTATTCTTAGGATATTTATTATTCCTGGGATATTATTTACTAATCTTAGGATATTTATTATTCTTGGGCTAGTATTTACTATTCTTAGGATATTATTTACTATTCTTAGGATATTTACTATTCTTAGGATATTATGTACTATTCTTAGGATATTTACTATTCCATAGATATTATTTACTATTCTTAGGATATTTATTATTATTATTGGAATATTATTTACTATTCTTAGGATATTTATTATTCTTGGGATATTATTTACTATTCTTAGGATATTTAATATTCTTAGGATATTATTTGCTATTCTTAGGATATTTTTTACTATTCTTAGGATATTTTTTACTATTCTTAGGATATTTTTTACTATTCTTAGGATATTTTTTACTATTCTTAGGATATTTTTTACTATTCCTAGGATATTTTTTACTCTCCTAAGGATTCGTCTGGCAGGGTATGTCGAATGTAGAATAGAGACCCAGAGGCTAAAAGGCGAAAGGGAGATAGATGGGCATAGGGTGGTGGGCATGTGGGCATGTGGGCATGTAAGAGGGAGAGGTCAACGTGAAATCTTCACCCCTGACCGGCCGCAAATCATTTTTTTTTTTTCCTTTTTCCCCCCTATTTCTTTTTCCTTTTTCCTCATTCCCGGAACCGAGGAGTTGGGGGTGGGGGAACAAATAAGAGAGGGACAGAACGCGGAACATAAAGAAGGACAAGAAGGGAACAGCTAAAGGACAGAGCTGTGGATAAATGCGGACCTCGAAAGAAAAAAGGAAATAATAGGAAAATGGAAAAGAACACGGCGTACAATGGATTTTCAAAGCCATCTTGAAAAGCCGCCTGTTTCTCGTTTCCTCCTCCTCCACCTCCTCCTCCTCCTCCTCCTCTTCCTCCTCCTCCTCCTCCTCCTCCTTCTTCTTCTTCTTCTTCTTCTTCTTCTTCTTCTTCTTCTCTTCCTCCTCCTCCTCCTCCTCCTCCTCCTCCTCCTCCTCCTCCTCCTCCTCCTCCTCCTCCTCCTCCTTCTTCTTCTTCTTCTTCTTCTTCTTCTTCTTCTTCTCTTCCTCCTCCTCCTCCTCCTCCTCCTCCTCCTCCTCCTCCTCCTCCTCCTTCTTCTTCTTCTTCTTCTTCTTCTTCTTCTTCCATCGCCTCTTGTACTTTTTCGTCCTCCTCCCCCTCCTCTTTCTCTCCTCCTACTCCTCATCCTTCTCCTCCTCTTCGTCTTCTTCTTCTTCTTCTTCTTCTTCTTCTTCCACCGCCTCATGTACTTTTTCTTCCTCCTCCCCCTCCTCTTTCTCTCCTCCTACTCCTCATCCTCCTCCTCCTCTTCGTCTTCTTCTTCTTCTTCTTCTTCTGTTCACGGGCGAGAGGGGAAAAAAAAAAAAAGATTCGGTTATGTCCCGATCTGCTTTCGGCGGACATTGTGTGGGTGGAAAGGAGGAACACGGCGATGATTAGCTCCCCCTATGCAACCAGGTGCTGCCCGGTTCGAGTTGGTCTTTTCATCCCACGCCTATCTTTTTTTCTTTCCTTTTTTTTTTGAGTGGTTTTACGCCGGCCTGCCCCAAAAAAAGGTGGAAGGCCTATAGAGGACCTTTTTTCCTCTCTCTCTCTCTCTCTCTCTCTCTCTCTCTTCTCTCTCTCTCTCTCTCTCTCTCTCTCTCTCTCTCTCTCTCTCTCTCTCTCTGAGCAACCTTCGTCAGTCTATGACAGTTTTTGTTCAGTATCTTCTGACTGAACGACATCCAGAGACTCTCTCTCTCTCTCTCTCTCTCTCCTCTCTCTCTTCTCGTCTCTCTCTCTCTCCTCTCTCTCTCTCTCTCTCTCCTCTCCCCTTGATAACATGCCTCTTTACGAGCGCACATACACCCACGCTCTCGTGTATGCAGCCCCCGAAAAGAATTACGTCAGGACCTTTTGCCGGATCAGCTGGTCGAGTCTTTAAAAGCCGTTTGGCGCCCGAGGCAGAGGCGTTTACTAAGGGACTGTTTTTCCTTCAAAAAAAAAAAAAAAAAAATCGGTTTTCTGGTAAAGACATTCTCAAAAAAATGAGGCCTAACTATTTGAATATATGCTTCGTTAGCGTATTTATTATAGATGTATTTCACACCATTCTTAACGTATATATTGTTTAATTTTGAAACCAAGTCTATAGTAAGAGAACAGCTTAGACATTCTGACCATCCTAATAGGGTTCATTGGATAAAAGATTAAGTAAAAAATGCGCCGAAGTTTCTTCTTCGCAATCGAGTTTTCTGTACAGCGTATAAGGCTGTATGAAACTCTCAGCTGCTGTCGTGTTGGCCAGTGTTGTTGGCACCTATAGTCTTGCCAGACGCATGATCATAGCTAACTTTAACCTTAAATAAAGTAAAAACTACTGAGGCTAGAGGGCTGCAATTTTGGTATGTTTGATGATTGGAGGGTAGATGATCAACATTCCAATTTGCAGCCCTCTAGCCTCAGCAGTTTTTAAGATCTGAGGGCGGTCAGAAAAAGTGCGGACGGACAAACAAACAGCCACCTCAATTGCTTTCAGAAAACTAAAAATGGAAATAGAAAATGAAAGAGTAATGACTGTATTTACTTGAACTGAAAATTTTCAGTGTCTACCAAATGCAATATTTATACATACAGAAAACTCTTCAGTACTCTGTAAAAAATACTTTCAACAGCACCTGCTCATCAACCTCATCTACTTGCTTAATTGTAAATTGCAGTGCTTTGCAATGAAGGAGGTTACCGAGTTGTTACCCTAATTTAATCATTTCATTTTTCTGTAAAAGAAAACTATTGTGCCGTGTTTGTCTGTCCGTCCGCACTTTTTTCTGTCCGCACTTTCTCTGTCGGCCCTCAGATCTTAAAATCCACTGAGGCTAGAGGGCTGCAAATTGGTATGTTGATCATCTACCCTCCAATCATCAAACATATCAAATTGCAGCCCTCTAGCATCAGTAGTTTTGATTTTAATTTAAGGTTAAAGTTAGCCATAATGGTGCTTCTGGCAACGACATAGGACAGGCCACCACCGGGCCGTGGTTAAAGTTTCGTGGTCCGGGGTTCATAACAGCATTGTACCGAGGCCACCGAAAGATAAATCTATTTTCGGTGGCCTTGATTATACGCTGTAGCGGCTGTACAGAAAACTCGATTGGGTCGAAGAAACTTCGGCGCAATTATTACTTGTTTACAGATGAACTCAATTAGTATATTCAGCTTGCAAATATATCCGGTCATATGTAACTGATCTCTGCATTAGAATTGCACGACAAACGCAAATCGAATATAATTCTACAACTGTGAGGAAAACTATGATTGTAAAATGTGTGCATAACGGGACTTCTGTCCTTAGAAAATAAAAAATAAAAATTATTGGCAGAAATTATGACAGCCGCAGATGCAAATGACTAACTGATTTACTTACAGGTTGGAGATGTCAAAATTCTGTATTTTGATTTATTTATCCATTTCGAATAATAATTATTATTATTATTCAGAAGGTGAACCCTATTCATATGGAACAAGCCCACCAAAGGGGCCACTGACTTGAAATTCAAGCTTCCAGAGAATATGGCGTTCATTAGGAAGAAGTAAGAGCAAGTAAAGGGAAATAGAGAAAGAAGAGATCTCGCTTATTAAAAAAAATTATACATTAATAAGTAGATAAAAATACATTAAAATGCAAGGAGATTAGTAATTAGGGTAGTATTACGCTGCATCTTCGCTTGAACTTATTTACAAATTGCTTTGTTTTTCTCATGATTGGTTTTCAACTTAAAGTAAATTTTGTTTTTGTAAATAATAACGATATTGTGATAATTTTCAGTGTAGGTTATAGGTTAGGAAATAAGTGAAATTGCTATTTTTACGGTACTGTAGTTCAATTTACAACGTCTTACCATGCTATCATTTCTTTAACCGTTTTCATTTCATTGATAGGCAGACAGACATAAAGAGAGGTCTTGAATATTTGTGAATAATGACTGATTTCATTATTATTATTATAATTATTATTATTATTATTATTATTATTATTATTATTATTATTATTATTATTATTATTATTATTAATTATTCAGAAGATAAACCCCTGTTCATAAGAAATAAGTTTACAGGGACCATTGACTTGAAATTCAAGCTGCCAAAGAATATGGTTGTCATTTAAAAGAAGTTACAGAAAGTAGTAGGAAATACAGAAAGAAGAAACGAATAATGACAGCTTTCATTATTATTATTATTATTATTATTATTATTATTATTATTATTATTATTATTATTATTATTATTATTATTATTATTCAGAAGATGAATCCCTATTCATATGGAACAAGCCTACAAGGGCCACTGACTTTAAATTCAAGCTTCCAAAGAACAATGATAGCCTTCATTATTATTGTTATTGTTATTATTATTATTATTATTATTATTATTATTATTATTATTATTATTATTATTATTATTATTATTATATCGCACTTTATCTCTACAAACTACAACTACAAAATGCAGTTACGTAGTTTGAGCGTGAGAAAAGAAATTTTATAATTCCCTCGTCCAGAAGATCAAGGCCTCTACAAACATCTACATAATCCTCGCGTATCTCGAAGTATTTTCGGATCTTCCCAGAAGATACCAACGCGTCTTCGGGCACCTCAAAAGCAACTTAATAAGTTGGGTGCCGATAAGTCTCTTTCAAAAAAAGGACCCTGGGACCGAAAAAGGTGTTTTTAAAAAATGTGGAAAACACCCGCGGATAACTTGATACCCTCAGAAATGCGTCAAACCGCAGCAGATCCAGGCAGATGCCCAGCAAAACATGCCCAAAGAGATAACCGCGAGAAACCCACTGAAAAAAGTGCCCGAAGATGCCAAACAATAAATGCTGAATCCCGCCCCCACATCTTTTCAGCAGAAAGGGAGAAGAAGAAGAAGGAGAAAACTTAAAAAGAGGGATTGGGAGGTTAGGGGTCCTTTGGGTAAGAATTGCCCAAAAATTCCGCAGTGCATTCTTATGATAATTGGTTGTGGTTATGGTCCCTCAGAAAAAATGGACAAAAAGTGGAGGTACATAAAGGAAAAAGAATACGTTATATGCATACATTCATGCAAAAGGAGAGAGAGAGAGAGAGAGAGAGACGACGAGAGAGAGAGAGAGAGAGAGAATGTAGATTTGTATAACATTTTACTTGAAAACTATGTGTGGTAACCAGTGATTTTTCCAATTTAGTAAATTTTGTTACATGCATGTATGCATTTATGCGTGTGCATAGTATAGAGAGAGAGAGAGAGACGAGAGAGAGAGAGACGAGAGAGAGAGAGAGAGAGAGAGAGAGAGAGAGAGAGAGAGTGGGGGGGAAAGTTAGATATTTAAAATATTGTACATGATATAAAAGAATAAGCCATATGCATTCATATGTTCTTGCATGTACAGTATATTCG
>JANJGK010000015.1:51288550-51291050 GCA_039081455.1 Macrobrachium rosenbergii
TATCTTATTATGTCTTAATCTGGAACTGAGATAATAGTTGTAGCACCTTTTACTTCCAAGAAATGTTATGTCAAGATGAATACCATCAGTGGAATCTGGAAAAAAAGTATGTATTTATTTTCCGTCAGCTGAGATTAAAATTTTCGATCTTTGAATGAAATGTTTGTGTGGTGTTAGATATCGTCAGGGAAGATTTGCTGTTTCGTCAGATATTAACATTTCTCATAGTTTTCTTTGTCCCTTGCAGTTGGTCTCGCTTTTCTTTTGAATTATTGTTAATTTAATGGTTAGTTATGAGTTGCTGTCTTCTTCTTCTTCTTCTTCTTCTTCTTCTTCTTCTTCTTCTTCTTCTTCTTCTCTCTCTCTCTCTCTCTCTCTCTCTCTCTCCTCTCTCTCTCTCTCTCTCTCTCTCTCTCTCTCTCTCTCCCCTTCTTCTTCTTCTTCTCCTCTCTCTCTTCTTCTCTTCTTCTTCTTCTTCTTCTTCTTCTTTTTCTTCTTCTCTCTCTCTCTCTCTCTCTCTCTCTCTCTCTCTCTCTCTCTCTCCTTCTTCTTCTTCTTCTCCTCTCTCTCTCTCTCTCTTCTTCTTCTTCTTCTTTCTCTCTCTCTCTCTCTCTCTCTCTCTCTCTCTCTCTCTCTCTCTCTCTTCTCTCTCTCTCTCTCTCTCTCTCTCTCTCGTAACTTTGCTTGTCTGTCTGTCTCTTTCCGAAGAGTGGACTTCTTTATTGCCATCATTGTTCCCCTGGCTAAAAGAAAATTAACTAAAACAAAAAGCCAGTAAGATAAAACAATGACAAAATTGGGTTTGATTCTCAAGGCGGTGATAGAGCGTAAGATCACGAGAAGCGGAGAACACTAGAGGGAGAAGAAGTTCCAGACCTAGAAGGTTCCAGACTTCGAAAGTTCCTGGCTTTGAAAGTTCCAGACTTCGAACGTTCCTAACTTAGAAAGTTTCAGATTTAGAAGGTTCCTGACTTAGAAAGTTCCATACTTACAAAGTTCCAGGCTTAGAAAGTTCCTGACTTAGAAAGTTCCAGACTTACAAAGTTCCTGAATTAGAAAATTTCAGACTTAGAGAGTTCCCGACTTAGAAAGCTCCAGACTTAGAAAGTTCCTGACTTAAAAAGTTTCAGACAGAAAGTTCTAGACACAGAAAGCTCCAGACTTAGGAAGTTCCTGACTTAGAAAGTTCCACACTTCGAAAGTTCCTGACTTAGAAAGTTCTAAACTTAGAAAGTTCCTGACTTAGAAACCTTCAGACTTCGAAAGCTCCTGACTTAAAAAGTTCTAGACTTCGAAAGTTCCTGACTTAGAAAGCTCCAGACTTCGAAATTTCCTGACTTAGAAAGCTCCAAACTTAGGAAGTTCTAGGCTTAGAAAGCTCCTGACATAGAAAATCCCAGACTCAGAAAGTTCCTGACCTAGAAAATTCCAGAATTTTCAGTCATTATCTGTGGGTGACTGAGGAACTTTATGTTGGTGTGTGCGTGTGAGGAACTTTCTGTGTGTGTGTGTGTGTGTGTTTGTGTGTTTAATGTACAGTAAGTTCATGCCCCGTACAGAGATACAGCGTACGTGAAAATGCATATGTTTAAGCTACAGATATCTACATCAAATAAATAAAAAAAAAATATACATGAATCTAGGCTTAAAAGTATGAATAAACTTTGTCTGTAGATGATAAATATGATGGAATCCGACGTGAATACAAATATTGCCTTTGAATCCTCACCAGGTTAACACAAGGGGAAAGAATTTACTGTTGTCTAATTCAGAAGACAAAATTGAATAATTTATTATTATTATTATTATTATTATTATTATTATTATTATTATTATTATTATTATTACTACTACTACTACTACTATTATTATTATTATTATTATTATTATTATTATTATTATTATTATTATTATTATTATTATTATTATTATTATTCAGAAGATGAAATCTATTCATATGGAACAAGCCCACCAAAGGGGCCATTGACTTGAAATTCAAGCTTCCAAAGAATATAATATTCATTAGGAAGAAGAGGTAAAGGCAAGTACAGAAGGAAGAGCTCTCGCTAATTAAAAAAAAAGAAAAAAAAATAGATAAATTAATGAATAGATAAAAATGTATTAAAAATGCAAAGAGATCAGTATTAGGGTAGTAATGCATTGCATCTTCGCTTGAACTTTTGAAGTTCCAATTGCACGACAACCTCAGCAGGGAGACTGTTCCACAGTCCAATGGTGTGAGGAATAAAGGACCTCTGGAACTGAGAGGTTCGACAACAGCGAGGCACATTTACTGCATATTGGTCAAAGCCTCTCTCTCTCTCTCTCTCTCTCTCTCTCTCTCTCTCTCTCTCTCTCTCTCTCTCTCTCTCTCTCACTCTCTCTCTCTCTCTCTCTCTCTGCGTAGGAGAACCGAGACAGGAAATTGTGAGAAATAAAAAAAAAGTTTTGCTTTTTTTCTTACGGGACTTTAGGGAGATTATTGAGCGAAAAGAAGATT
>JANJGK010000015.1:51296050-51316050 GCA_039081455.1 Macrobrachium rosenbergii
ATAATTTTTTTTATCCGTTCTTATATTATGCCAATTTTTTGTCCGCTTTTATGTTATGCCCAGTTTTTTTGCCAGTTTTTCTGCTATGCCAATTTTTTCTCCGTATGTATGCAGTGCCAATTTTTTCAGTGTTTGTTATACAATTGTTTTTATCCGCTCTTATGTTATGCCAATTTTTTATCCGTTTTCATGTTACGCCAGTTTTTTGCCGGTTTTTATGTTATGCCAATTTTTTCTCCGTTTGTATGTCATGCCAGTTTCTTCCCCCGTACTTGGAAGCCAACATATCTGACGGTAGTTTTTGTATTAGACATTCTAAAGAGGTATCTGATATCGTTAGGTTCAGTCGGCGCTGGAATCAGCTTGATAGATATATCATCACTAAATGACCTGACGAAATAATGCGAACGGAAATGAATCATAATTTCTGTCCTTTTATGAGTTACAAGTTGAGGGCGTTGGGAAATGATTACAAAACTAAATTTCTGGGCGACATTTTATGCGTTGTCAATGCGGACCAATCGTTTTCAGCGTCAATGTGATATTGTTGTTGGTCCTTATTACAATCTATCACATAGCGTTAATATTAAGGAAACGTACGTCTCTCTCTCTCTCTCTCTCTCTCTCTCTCTCTCTCTCTCTCTCTCTCTCTCTCTCTCTCTCTCGCTGCCTAAGCTTAATCCATGAAGCCATAGCCTTATTGTCTACAACCTAATTTGATTTCTCCTAATCTGTCCCTCTGTCCGAGCTTCCCCATATATTCCCAGTTCCTCTCTCTCTCTCTCTCTCTCTCTGCGTATATCCAATTGCCGCTCGCTACGTCCTCAGCCGTTACTATTGCAGGCTGGCGTCACTACTGATACTGCTTGTCATTTGTTATAACGTATAATTAACGCTGGGCAGGAATGGTAATCTTCACGTTGTTGTTATTAATACTAAAGTATTGCATTTCTTGACACGAAGGCGTCGATAATAAATTTTTATGACATTCTGGGAGTACCCAAGAAAGGTACTTTCTAAAGGGAAAAAAGCACGTTAAAAGAAGAAGAAGAAGAAGAAGAAGCAGAAGAATATGACCTACGAAACGTAAGGTCTTTTACAGTGGTAATGAATGAATGTACTGTGTTTGTAATTAGCTTTTTCTGATTATGAAAGCGGAATCCTTTAGCTAAGTGCGTAAGAAAACGAGTCGTTTCTAAAAGGTTAGTGATATAATCATTCTTTTGAGTTCAAAAGTTCAAAAGTATTAATGTCTCACAAAAATGAAGTTCACTTCCTTAAACATTCAACGAGTGGCAAAGCCATTTCATTTTTACGTTTTCTATGAACGCAACCATACTACTCTACGGTTCAGTAACAATCAGTTTCAGTCAATTGCAAACGCCCTGTTTCCGTCGATTCTGAATTGACAACTGGGTCAGTCTTCGATGTTGCAAACTGCAGTAGTCGTCTTACAAGGAAGCTCTCTGTTCTCGTTCACGAGTTAAGCTTGAATCGTAGAAGCGACTTGTTCATGCTCTCTTCTGGCAGTGTTAAGTAGCAGTTCCAACCTGACTGACCAGGTCATTCAGTACAACGAGGGAAAGGTCAATTCGGCCCCTAATCGGTCGGTAGTAAGGTCAGGTTAGGTTAGGTCACGCTCAGTTTGGTTAGTTTTAAGTTACTCTGGGGGCCGGAAGGACACAGCTGAAAGGTGGCTGAATGTCTTGTGGCCAAAATGGCTTGAATCAGAGTGAAATCTCCGTTGCAGCCAGTAACTTAATTCCTCGTAGGGGGTTAGTGCCGTCAGTACACCTCATGCGGTGTACTGTAGGCATTACTAAAAGTTCTTTGCAGCGTCCCCTCGGCCCCTAGCTGCAACCCCTTCCATTCCTTTTACTGTACCTCCATTCATATTATCTTTCTTCCACCTCGCTTTCCACCTTCTCTCTCTTAACAAATATTTCATAGTGCAACCGCGAGGTTTTCATCCTGGTACACCTTTCAGATCTACCTACTTTCAATTTCCTTTCCAGCGCTGAATGACCTCATAGGTCCCAGTGCTTGGCCTTCGGCCTAAACTCTGTATTCTGTTCAATTCGGTAATTTAATCCCTGAACGGAGTTTTTGAATTTTTCTATTTGCTTTCGTGAACTGAACGCGCTGCAAAGTTTCTCTGTCGGGAACAGAAGGTATATGTTTATTTTAAAGTGTATTTGAATGTTCTGAAATAGAGAGAATTGTCCAACTCTCTTCGAATTGTCTAGTTGGGAGGCACTGTTGCTTTATAACTTACCGTATCCAATTGACCTTATTCGTTGGATATATATATTATATATATATATATATATATATATATATATATATATATATATATAAATGTGTATATATATATATATGTGTATATATATATATATATATATATATATATATATATATATATATATATATATATATATATATATATATATATATATATATATATATATATATATATATGTCTTCCTTCTCGTAGGGGTCAGGGCTGGGGTCCCAAGCTCTGTGGGGATGCTTAGGTTAATTTAGATTAGGGTAAGGTGAGATAGGCATACGAAAAATACTACTAGTATTTCTTCGTAATACCTGTTATAAACTGTCGCTGTTTATTTAATTTGATTTCACAGTCTACGAAAGTCAGCGTACAACGCGAGTAGAAGTTTTGAACGACTGCTTTCCGTTATTATGATCGAAGTGTAATTTGATGGCCACTGATAAGCGTAACGTTGTTATCGATATGTAAATTGTAAAATATAAAAATGTAAAAAGACGGGTGGTTCCAAGATCTTGTTGATTTACGATAACGTTTGAAGTGTTAAGAATGTGTACCAATCAGAGACCAGAGGGCCCATCTAGAGATCTAGTGGAGAGAGAGAGAGAGAGAGAGAGAGAGAGAGAGAGAGAGAGAGAGAGAGAGAGAGAGAGAGAGAGAGAGAGAGAGAGTGTTGGATAAAATGATGAGGCTAAGCATAGCCTGCTTGCGATCAATATAAAGGGAATAATCCACGACCACTTATAGCTGTCCTAATGCCAGTTGTGATTGCTGGTGTGCTGTTATTGATAGTGAATAAATATTAACTAATAGTCCGGGCTATAGTGTCTTAAGCTTTTTTTTAATTAGATTTAACTTGAATACTTTAGGAGATTAATTTATTTTTTCTCCGTTTACAAGATAATCGTTATTGGATTTTTATGTTACTCTTACAGATATTTCTAGTTCTCTAATTCCTCTGCAAGATAATTGCGATTCGAATATTACCCTGTTTCCTCTCGAGTATGTTGTCAAAACCATACGAAATTACCGTTTCCTTTCGAGTATGTTGTCATAACTATATGAAATTACCCTGTTTCCTTTCGAGTATGTTGCCATAACTATATGAAATTACCCTGTTTCCTTGCGAGTATGTTGTCAAAACCATACGAAATTACCGTTTCCTTGGGAGTATGTTGTCACAACTATATGAAATTACCCTGTTTCCTTTCGAGTATGTTGCCATAACTATATGAAATTACCCTGTTTCTTTGCGAGTATGTTGTCAAACATAACTATATGAAATCACCCTGTTTCCTTGCGAGTATGTTGTCATAACTATATGAAATTACCCTGTTTCCTTGCGAGTGTGTTGTCACAACTATATGAAATTACCCTGTTTCCTTGCGAGTATGTTGTCATAACTATATGAAATTACCCTGTTTCCTTTCGAGTATGTTGTCATAACTGTATGAAATTACCCTGTTTCCTTTCGAGTATGTTGTCTTAACTATATGAAATTACCCTGTTTCCTTTCGAGTATGTTGCCATAACTAATGAAATTACCCTGTTTCTTTGCGAGTATGTTGTCAAAACCATACGAAATTACCGTTTCCTTGCGAGTATGTTGTCACAACTATATGAAATTACCCTGTTTCCTTTCGAGTATGTTGTCACAACTATATGAAATTACCCTGTTTCCTTTCGAGTATGTTGTCATAACTATATGAAATTACCCTGTTTCCTTTCGAGTATGTTGTCATAACTATATGAAATTACCCTGTTTCGAGTATGTTGTCATAACTATATGAAATTACCCTGTTTCCTTGCGAGTCTGTTGTCAAAACCATACGAAATTACCGTTTCCTTGCGAGTATGTTGTCACAACTATATGAAATTACCCTGTTTCCTTTCGAGTATGTTGCCATAACTATATGAAATTACCCTGTTTCTTTGCGAGTATGTTGTCAAAACCATACGAAATTACCGTTTCCTTGCGAGTATGTTGTCACAACTATATGAAATTACCCTGTTTCCTTTCGAGTATGTTGTCACAACTATATGAAATTACCCTGTTTCCTTTCGAGTATGTTGTCATAACTATATGAAATTACCCTGTTTCCTTTCGAGTATGTTGTCATAACTATATGAAATTACCCTGTTTCGAGTATGTTGTCATAACTATATGAAATTACCCTGTTTCCTTTCGAGTATGTTGTCATAACTATATGAAATTACCCTGTTTCCTTTCGAGTATGTTGTCATAACTATATGAAATTACCCTGTTTCCTTGCGATAGTGTTGTCTTAACTATATGAAATTACCCTGTTTCCTTTCGAGTATGTTGCCATAACTATATGAAATTACCCTGTTTCCTCTGGAGTATGTTGTAATAACTATATGAAATTACCCTGCTTCCTTTCGAGTATGTTGTTGTAGCTATATGAAATTGCCCTGTTTCCACTCGAGTATGTTGTCACAACTATATGAAATTACCTTGTTTCCTTTCGAGTATGTTGTCATAACTATATGAAATTACCGTGTTTCCTCTCGAGTATGTTGTCATAACTATATGAAATTACCGTGTTTCCTCTCGAGCATGTTGTCATAACTATATGAAGTTACCATGTTTCCTCTCGAGTATGTTGTCATAACTACGTAAAAATGATAGCAGAAATTAAACCACGACATTAAAACCTATATAAGGAAGGTATCTCTTGTAATAAACTTGAAATTTCGAACTATTATTTCATTGCTAGAAATAACTGAGGACAAAATCTGACGTTACACTGCAAATATTGATCAGTTCACATTTTCTTATAACATTTTGTGAAATCAACGATTAGTTTCACGATTTATAAGTTAATGCGTTGGGTGTTACTTGAGTCACGAATTCATATTAATGAACAGTTACAGCAAGCCATTTCTGTCAGTCTTGGAAACTAAATTGATAATAAATAGTTGATGTTTATTATAACATGGCTTGATTAAACAATTATACGCTATTTTCTCTCAAAATATGACCAATTTTCACCAGCAAGTAATCTACATAATTCACCATATCGATTAATTCATGAAATAAAAACTCGCTTATTGTTTCTCAACTGATAATTCGGAGTGGTCAGCAGATGTATCAGAACCAGTGGCTTAGTGGATATGTAGATTCGTCATTACGCAGAGGCCAGTGAATATCTATTTTATAATCAGATTTGGTATTAAGAAATTGCCAGTAATCAAGTTAATCAAGTTATCTGGCTGAAATCTGGCTGTTTAATTCCGTAGATTGCCTCTCTCTCTCTCTCTCTCTCTCTCTCTCTCTCTCTCTCTCTCTCTCTCTCTCTCTCTCTCTCTCTCTGTATTCCTCTGATTTTACTGTAAACAGCAACGTCTGGATATGTTTCTTAATTCATATACTTAGCCGACTATCGGGACCGGGTGTTTTCCAATGAAAATGTAAGTGCATCGTTATTGCGCACGAACCGTAATTAAAACATTGTAGTTGGGGCTGTTTTATTTCGACTCTTTGGTCTAAGATGGATCATGGTGCTTGACCCCATTTTCATGGGTCAAATTTCTATTCATATGGGGCCGATTATACAGACCTAGCGAGTGTGAATTCAGTCTTAACACTGAGTCAACTTCAGGATTTTGACACCATTTCCAAAGACAGTTTTGGGGGAGTTATGAGGTGGGATGTATGTAAAATACAGTTTCCAGAGAAAAATATTCACACGCATGCTTGGGAAAGAGAAAATGGCGAGGAAAGTTGAAGAGAAGGTTGATGGATATAATGGTGAGAAAAGGCGTGACTAGAAGTATGCCTGATTAATATTTAGCCCAAGTGAAATCTTAAGTTGAAGAAGAAAGGGTTAAAATATACTACAAAAAGGGACTAGCGCAAGTGAGTTTAATGACAAGGAAGTGAGGGAGTTGTATAAGAAAATGGTTGAAAATTTGTCCAGGATGAAAGAGATATTAAGTTGATAGCATATGTAAGGAATGTGTAAAATTCTAGAGTGGGGTCACAGGGTCAGCAGGGAGTGTTTGTGATTTTAGGACGGTATTAACAGCGACTGAATACCACAAGTTCTGGAATGAGGAGATGAGGTTTCTGGCGAAGGAAATACTAGTGTTATTGGAAACGCAATTGCCAAATAGAAGGGGAGCCAATGTACTAGAAATCAGATGTAAGGGGGTCAAGAGGAAGGTGACCCCGTAGGAGGAATCTCAGAGCAGGTGAAGCAGGGAAGGTACCGAGGTGTATGCAAAGTATCCGGGGGAAACTTTGGGAGTCCATATAGTCGTCCTGGTATATATATATATATATATATATATATATATATATATATATATATATATATATATATATATATATATATATATACATACTGTATATATATTTATAATTACTTTTTACATACAGTTTATCATGAATTTGTCCCAGAGCCAATGGCCGTTATTAATATTGCTGTTTAGTGGTCCCTTGACCATAGTTTGAAGTATGAAATTAGTGGGCCAGTTTAATGACACTATGGCCTTCTTGTCAAAGCAATTGAAATGCGGTACTGTATGCTGTACTTTTAGCCTGTATTTTTCCAAGACGGCCGCGACCGCCCCACCGTAATTGTCGGTCTTCCTATCTGCAGCCTTCACATATTACCAGAAAAAGAAGGCTGTATGTGTCAGTCCATCTGTGAAAATAAGAACATGGATAAAAAAAGGCGCCTTAGTTTCTTCGGCGCAATCGAGTTTTCTGTCCTCCGCTACAGCGTATAATCAAGGCCACCGAAAATAGATCTATCTTTCGGTTGGCTCGGTATAATGCTGTATGAGCCGCGGCCCGTGAAACTTTAACTACGGGCCGGAGTTGCCTGACCTATATAGTTGCCAGAAGCACGATTACGGCTAACTTTAACCTTAAATCAATAAGGCTACTGAGGCTAGAAGGCTGCAAGTTGTTATGTTTAATGATTGGAGGGTGGATGATCAACATACCAATTTGCAGCCCTCTAGCCTCAGTAGTTTTTCAGATCTGAGGGCGTACAGAAAACAGTGCGGGCAGAAAAAAATGCAGCTAGAATAAAGTGCGGACGGACATTATAAAGCCGGCACAATAGTTTTCTTTTACAGAAAACTAAAAATGGAAATCGCTTGATCTAGTGCCCCATATGGGATATTTCAGAATTGTCGATAACATTCTTGCTTTGAGTAATTACATAAAATACCGGTAATGTAAATTCCTGTGATGTAGGTCATCTCAGTATAGATTAAACGTTCCCCCCAAACGTTTATTCTGCCTCATTAATAAGAGAAGTAAGTTAGTGATATGCACTTGATCTTGAGTGGTACAAAACGGCTCATTTCCCTGCACTTGATACCATTTACGTTTGGACTGGAGAACATCGGCATTTTGACATTGCAAAATAATTATTATGATTATAATAGATAATGATAGTAATCTTAATAGTGCTAAATATTCAAAGGTATAATCCACGCTTAACTTAGGCGAAAGAAACACATTTTTTCAAAAATAACATTAGTAAATGGTTTTATTGATAGCCAAATTCGCGTTTCTTGAGAGCTGGTGTCATGTGAGAATAGTTAATAGAGTTGTATTTTCCATCAGTTCTTGAAATATCTTGTTAATAAGCTTTAAGTAACGTAAAAATTTCAATTGAATCCTCTCAAAGAAACTCGTAATCTAGTTAGTACTAAGCTGCGGCGCTAAGTTACCCCTTGAGTTGCTTCCATTTTCTTTGACACGTCGCACGTTTTCTGTGCAGGGTTTCAGGTTTTACTTCCTTATATTTTGGTTTTTGTCATACTAATGGAATGTTAAAATTCTAAGTATGCACTGTATATATTCATGCGTGTGTGTATGTGTGTGTGTGTCGTGAAAGTTATCACCTGTCCAGGGTGTTCATGCATTATTATTCAGCAGTTTAAACATAACTCTATGACGTGATCCATGTCTTTTTATTTTCGAGAGCCACCCGCTGTCAGCCAAAAGATTTAATGATACACATACATACATACATACATACATACATACATACATACATACATACATACATACATACATACACAAACCATCCATACGTCTTTCCCTCTTAAATTTAGAAGACAAAAACTGGACTCGAAGTCTATGAATATCGGAGACCTGGCAGCGACTTATCACACCTGAGAATTATGAGTCAGTCTCACGTGTGTCACCTTTCCGGATGATAGAAATTGCAAGAAGGCGCGCGCCAGCTTCCAAGTCTCATAATCAGAGGAACCATTAATTTTCCATAAACCCCTTGTCTCTCGTTCAGTCCTCCCTGACGATGGGCGATGTAGTTTTCATAGGAATTCGGGGCTCTGATGAGCGGTCCACTCAGGCTCAGTGCCTTGGCTTTGACCATGAATATTGACTATCTATCCATCAGTCCATCCCATTGATTTACTTTTATCGTATTAAAAATCAGCGTTGAAGATTGATTGGGAATATTATGCGTAAATTGTTTGATGACAGTATGCGTAACAATAGTATGCGGAAATTGATTGGTAATATTATTAGTATATTATTTAATAATAGTATGAGGAAGACGATTGGGAATAATATGCGTGACATAATAGTATGCGTAAATTGATTGGGCATATTATGCGCAAATGATTAGTACTACTGTAGTATGTGTAAATTGATTGATAATAGTATGTGTAAATTGATTGGGAATGTTATGCATAAATGAATTAACAATAGTAGGCCTATGCGTAAACTGATTGGGAATATTATGCGTGAATTAATAATAGTATGCATAAATTGTCTGGGAATATTATGCATCAATAAATTTATAATAGTATACCTAAATTGATTGGGAATATTACGCTTAAAGTTACTGATAATAGTATGCTTAAATTGATTGGGAATATCATGCGCAAACTGATTAGTAATACCTACTTAAATTGACTGGGAATAGTATGCGTAGGGAATGATATGCTGGGAACTTTAGCATCAAACCGATCAGAGGTCTGTGGAAAAAAATAAGTCGAAAACTTACAGTTTTCAAGGTCAAATAAAAAAATTACTTGCTTACCCTTAATATGAATGGCTGCTTTATTCATCCGCTGTTTTTAGAGGTAACTCTGCAAATGACGACGTCCTTTTCACAAAAAAAAAAGGTAATTAAGATGTATCAGATTAGAAAGGGAAGCCTATATAGTGTGTTTTATGCTTGTAAATTATTATTCCTTGCGTGCTTTCTTCCTTATATTGTTGTTCCTTGCGTGTTTGCTTCCTTATATTGTCATTCCTTGTCTGCTTGCTTCCTTATATTGTTGTTCCTTGCGTGCTTACTTCCTTATATTGTTGTTCCTTGCGTGCTTACTTCCTTATATTGTTGTTCCTTGCGTGCTTGCTTCCTTATATTGTTGTTCCTTGCGTGCTTACTTCCTTATATTGTTGTTCCTTGCGTGCTTGCTTCCTTATATTGTTGTTCCTTGCGTGCTTGCTTCCTTATATTGTTATTCCTTGCGTGCGTGCTTCCTTATATTGTTGTTCGTTGCGTGCTTGCTTCCTTATATTGTTGTTCCTTGCGTGCTTGCTTCCTTATATTGTTGTTCCTTGCGTGCTTGCTTCCTTATATTGTTGTTCCTTGCGTGCTTGCTTCCTTATATTGTTGTTCCTTGCGTGCTTGCTTCCTTATATTGTTATTCCTTGCGTGCGTGCTTCCTTAAATTGTTGTTCGTTGTGTGCTTGCTTCCTTATATTGTTGTTCCTTGCGTGCTTGCTTCCTTATATTGTTGTTCCTTGCGTGCTTGCTTCCTTATATTGTTGTTCCTTGCGTGCTTGCTTCCTTATATTGTTGTTCCTTGCGTGCTTGCTTCCTTATATTGTTATTCCTTGCGTGCGTGCTTCCTTATATTGTTGTTCGTTGCGTGCTTGCTTCCTTATATTGTTGTTCGTTGCGTGCTTGCTTCCTTATATTGTTGTTCCTTGCGTGCTTGCTTCCTTATATTGTTGTTCCTTGCGTGCTTGCTTCCTTATATTGTTGTTCCTTGCGTGCGTGCTTCCTTATATTGTTGTTCCTTGCGTGCTTGCTTCCTTATATTGTTGTTCCTTGCGTGCTTGCTTCCTTATATTGTTGTTCCTTGCGTGCTTGCTTCCTTATATTGTTGTTCCTTGCGTGCTTGCTTCCTTATATTGTTGTTCCTTGCGTGCTTACTTCCTTATATTGTTGTTCGTTGCGTCCTTGCTTCCTTATATTGTTGTTCCTTGCGTGCTTGCTTCCTTATATTGTTGTTCCTTGCGTGCTTACTTCCTTAGATTGTCGTTCCTTGCGTCCTTGCTTCCTTATATTGTTGTTCCTTGCGTGCTTGCTTCCTTATATTGTTGTTCCTTGCGTGCTTGCTTCCTTATATTGTTGTTCCTTGCGTGCTTGCTTCCTTATATTGTTGTTCCTTGCGTGCTTACTTCCTTATATTGTTGTTCGTTGCGTGCTTGCTTCCTTATATTGTTGTTCCTTGCGTGCTTGCTTCCTTATATTGTTATTCCTTGCGTGCTTGCTTCTTTATATTGTTATTCCTTGTGTGCTTGCTTCCTTATATTTTGCTTTTTCTGTCTGCATGTTTTCTCGTTATATCATGTTCCTCGAACCAGTTCCTTTTTATTACTCAGAAGATTCATGATTTCATAATCGTCCTAATTTTTTTATTCACTTGGGTGCATCTTGCCTCTCAAACAGTCCACTGGATTTCGATAACTCTGATAACGTAAGGTTGTCAAAAATACCGTTTATCTTACTAGTTTGATTAACAACTCATTAATTTCTCATCGAACATTCAAGAGTCTTGAACTGTGATCCGAACAATATAAATTTCTGTTGTTATCTGAACGCATATTTCAGTTACCGTTATCAGATACGAATGGCTTCTGAAGGTACGTGTGCAGAAGTTGATAGTGATATTTGGTATTGTGTTCAGTCTCACGGTACGTTTTAGCAGCGGTCTGAGAAAGTGTGTAACCCCAGGTGAGATACAGTATAAGAGACAGGAGAATACCTCATGATCCGATCAGATTCTGTATTACGAAGGGGATGAATGTTCAGTCCAGTGCGACTGGCTCTTACATTCACAATCAAAGGACAAAGTCATGCGCACAAGGTCGACACACAAAAGGGATGAATCACAAACGCTTACGGCGTTCGAGGACTGCAGTGAAGTGAGGCGAATGGATTACGACACTGAAAGCAGATAAAAGACGCCAAGGGTATTGTAAGAATGCATTCAAAACCCGTCCAGGCATGCAATTTAAATTGACGGATCAGTGAAGTCAAATTCAATAGCCTGTGACAGTTGGACTCATCATAAAAACAGCAAAAAAATGGTTAAGAAGAAAAGATAATGATAAATACACTGTTGCAAAGAGAAAAGGTGGGGGAGTAAATGAAGTGCCTATGGGCAGTGACGTAATGCTACCCAAAGAAATCTTCCCACAAGAGACGTCCCCAGTGCAATTCTGTTGTATACTCATGCAGTGCACTGTAGGCATTATACTTAAGATTCTTTGCAGCGTGCCTTCGGCCCCTAGCTGCAACACCTTTCGTTCCTTTTACTGTACCTCCTTTCATATTCTCTTTCTTCCATCTTACTTTCCACCCTCTTCTAACAATTGATTCATAGCTCAACTGCTTTGAGGTTTTCCTCCTGTTACACCTTTCAAACCTTTTACTGTAAATTTCCATTTCAGCGCTGAATGACCTCATAGGTCCCTGTGCTTGGCCTTTGGCCTAAATTGTATATTCATTTCAATTCAATTCAATTTTGTTGCATAGGAATGATATTGATTTTGAAAGAAATGAATTAATGCAGTCGAATGCGGGTAATTAATGCATGATCATGAAGTTAGAGCTTAGCCGAAAATGTGAAATAAAGTCATTCTCTGGTGAATTAAGCCAAAGGCACCCGTTGCTGATGGTCTAACCCAATCAATAGACTAGACTCTCAAAAACAGCGTTTTGCTTTATACGTTTTCTGTTAGCTGGCAAATTCACGTTGCCCTTCATCTCGGCTCTTCGTTCTTGTATTAATATACGAATTAAAATGGGTTTGCACCTGATGTTTTTGGTAATAATTGTTCAGACATCCTCATAGTACAGCTTGGTACCTTTATTCATTTGTAGAGCGAGTTTCTAGAATATTTGATTTGTTTGTATTATCGCTGCTGTCTGCCATCACCACTATTAAATGGCAACGACTCTTGTGCTCAATGTTGTTCATTCCATGTCTTCTGGTGTTTTCAAGCATACACTTTGAGAGAGAGAGAGAGAGAGAGAGAAAGAGAGAGAGAGAGACCCAGTGTGTTAAATTTTATTGCATTGTTGTTCTGCGACGATATACCGTTGTTACGTTGCAAATATTCACGAAAGCCTTTAAAAATGGTAACCCGGGAACTTTGGCAATGGAAATGCTTTAGTTTTAAGCTAGTTTACCATTTAAGGTCGGAGCGCGACATAATTCCATTTTCTATGATACAACCCGTCGGTCCATTTTCTTTCAAGATAACATTTTGAGGGATGACATTAACATTTTGGAAGAGCACATTATACCTGTTGGGTCGATTGGTCATTACATTACTGTGTGACACAAAAAAGAAAACTGTATTACTCTGTGATAATATGGCTTGAATGATGGGAGCGAATGAAGAGTAGGCGGTCAGGGTTACCATAGCCCCAGTAGGCATTTTTGTAGAAGGCGTTTCAGAGGTAATATAACCTAACCAGATTTAACCGTCACTTAACCTAGCCTTGCACGCCACGTCCTAACCTGGCCAGTGGGGCTTTGCCCCTCTGGACCCCCCAAGAATTTGTGACCCCTTACCCTGCATACTACCCTAGTGGTCACTAGCGGATCCAGAAAAATTTCAAGGGGGGGCCACCAATTTTCATATTATACATACATACATACATACATACATACATACATACATACATACATACATACATACATACATACATACATATATACATATTTATATGAAGTATTTCGGTCGTATCATAGTATAATATATTTTCTTCAGCATATCATTCAGTTTTTAAGTAGAAATTATGAAATGGAGAGCAATCGCCTGTTCTATCAGGAAATACCGAATACATTATTATTATTATTTTTTCTCAAAATTTTATTATCTCTATAATAGATTCTTAATTTTTTCCCATTTTTATATCTCTCATTCATGTTATTACCCAAATCTTCAATGTTATTTTGTCATTATTTTTCATTGGGGGGCGGTGGGTGGGGAGTTACGTGCTAGTGAAGTATTTATATGAACAGGATTCTTATCTTTCATTGTAGATTATCGGAATTTTCGATTTAGTTTTTTAAGTATGAAATTTTTCGTTCTTTAATTCCCATTGTTGGGAAGCTGAAGGAATTTCATTGATTGCAAAATTAACCATCTCCGAAGTTCCATTAGCAATTTCCAGTGAAAAGTTGTATAACAATCCTGGATACTTTATCATCGATACTGCTGATGCCATTATTTGTATTAATGTTTTGATAAATACCGTCATTTTATTCAAAGGCGTTAAAAATCCATTTAAATATCTTTCAAAACTTAATAGCTCTCTCTCTCTCTCTCTCTCTCTCTCTCTCTCTCTCTCTCTCTATATATATATATATATATATATATATATATATATATATATATATATATTAGCTGCTTCTCTCTCTCTCTCTCTCTCTCTCTCTCTCTCTCTCTCTCTCTCTCTCTCTCTCTCTCTCTCTCCAGCTAGGTACGTAAATTCGCTGCTCAGATCATGAGAGATACACATACTGCATTTTGGGGAAAGGCCTACTATGAAATTACCCAATTCGCCTTTCATTTGCTTTTGAAAAATCTCCACGTTTATCAGTATGATCGAACCTATAATAATAAATGCGTTTTATTTAAGAAATTGAGAATTAAGCTGAAGAAAGTAATTTACAAAGCATATGAAGCGTTATTTTGTCAAATTGTCTAATCAATTCATTATGATTCAGTTTCCAGCGCCTATAATTCCTGTGCTGATTATGTGACGAATAAAAAAAAAAAAGGCAGATATATTTAAAACATAATCAAAAGTGACTACTGTGATACTAAATCACAATTCAATTAAATTTCCACCTTTTTTCGCTATTAAATCACTAACCTTAAAAAAAAAACAAAAGTTAAAAATAAATTCAGTATCTACCACGTGCTCATATTAACGTGGGCGGTACATTTCCGGTCATTATCATAGTCCGCGCTATCATTATTATTTTTCTTATTGTGCTGGATCAAGTATCGCCTTTCTATAATCGATACTTTGAGAGGGAATGAGTTATTCGTCAAAGGACGTCTTACGCTCCAACTTACAGGTTTTAATTTTTAATTAATCAAGAAGTAGTCTTCCGCTTGCGTAACATTTTCAATGATGGCGTGTTAAACCCGTAGAATTTACCGCGAATTGTCTCGCTTGTTGTATAGGTTTGAAGAGACAGTATTATTATTATTATTATTATTATTATTATTATTATTATTATTATTATTATTATTATTATTATTATTATTATTATTATTCAGAAGATGAACCCTATTCGTATGGAACGTGAAATTCAAGCTTCCAAAGGACATGGAATTAATTCATTGGAAAGAAGTAACAGAAGATGATAGAAAATACAGAAAGACGACTTATTAGCAAATGAGCCTATTCGCAAAATCATACGCATTCTTGTCTTTCGAATTGGGAGGCTATTCCAAAATTTAAATTTAAAACAGACAGTAAAGAAAAAAATAAAAACACCAGGTCGACTTAGACAGCGGACCTCAATGAATTTTGAACTGTGAATAAATTAAATCGGGCACGTAAGATGATCTAGGCTTTTTTTTTTTTTACATTTATGGTTTGAGAGACCCGGAGATTTTGACAACTGCCCTTCATTGCTTAGTTATTGGTTATTTTCACACATATGAAAATGACCTTTATAAACCATTTAATTCTAGAAATATGAGGCCACTGGTGACTACGTTGTGCTTCGTTTGCTAGACTTTTCGATATATATATATATATATATATATATATATATATATATATTATATTATATATATATATATATATATATATATATATATATATATATATATATATATAAATATTTATATGTATGTATATATATATATATATATATATGTATTCATATATACAGTATATATGTGTATGTGTGTGTATTATACATATGTACATGTGGGTGTATATATATATATATATATATATATATATATATATATATATATATTACAGTATAATATATATATTATATATACATAATATATATCAAAATATGTATATATATACATATACATATATATATATGTATATATATATATATATATATATATATATATATATATATATATATATATATATATATATAACAAAAAAGTTTATACCTTACGTATATCCTTCACCGGTAATTTGCCAAATGCACATATGCTTTTACAGGTGTTATAAACTTTTGTTGCCTTTCGTTCCATCCGGGCAAGCAGACTTAGTTTAGGTAGGTCGGGAATACAATTAAATGATTCATACTTTGAATATTTTTGGGATGGAGTATATAATTATATATATATATATACTCGTATATATACGTATATATATATATATATATATATATATATATATATATATATATATATATATATATATATATATATATATATATATATATATATATATATATATATATATGTATGTACGTATATTTATGTATATACAGTATATTATATATATTAAATAGTGTGTACGTGTGTATAGAGGTAACCTACGCACTCTTTAACTACCTAGAGCATCCACGCACAGGGTATAAGCCCAGCAACTCCATCCCAAAAATTCACATTGAATAACAAAGTATGAATCGTTTCATTGTACTCCCGTCCTACCTAAACTGAATCTGCTTGCCCGGATGGAACGAAGAGCAACAAGGGTTCATAACACCTGTAAAAGTCAATATGCATTTGCCAAATTACAGGTGAAGGATATACGCATGATATAAATTTTAGTGTTATATATATATGTATATACTATATATGTATATATACATGTATATGTGTATATGTATATATGTATGTGTATATACTGTATATGTATATATATAAATGTATATGTATATACTATATAAAGTATATCATATAATGTATATGTGTATATATGTATATATGCGTGCGTGTATACATACATCATCACTTCATTCAATTCGAAATATTTCACACGTCGACGTTTCGCCTCACTTCCCATTACTCATTTCCACTCAACGAAATGAAGCACATGTTCCTTTTCTTTGTTGCTGGATAAGATTTATTTATACTCCCCGAAGTATATGAAACCTAACAATCGAACTGGAGTAAAATCGATTCGATCAGATAACAAAGCTGTTATTGCGCGTCTACACTTTACCGGTTGTTAATTACTCACCGGTTGTTGAGTAATTAGGTCCTGAGTTCGCAGGTGTTAGGAACACTTGCTGTTACCACGTCTGGGAAAGCAGTTTTCGTTAGGGTAGGTCAGGAATACTGGCGACTGGAAATAAATTTTGCCATTCGATGCTCGATTTTGGTAGTAAACCGAACGTGTTGGGCAGCACAGGTGGACAAAGACTTTCAAATGCGACGTTTGACCATCTTCGTCATGCTGAAAAATGCTCTTTGTTCATGTTGCTTCTTCCGAATGAACATCACAATGTTCTTTGGAAGCTTGAATTTCAAGTCAGTGGCCCCTATGATGGGCTTGTTCCACATGAGCTTTCGAATAAACATCATAATATTCTTTGCAAGCTTCAGTTTCAAGTCAGTGGCCCCTATGGTGGGCTTGTTCCACATGAGCTTTCGAATAAACATCATAATATTCTTTGCAAGCTTCAGTTTCAAGTCAGTGGCCCCTATGGTGGGCTTGTTCCATATGAGCTTTGGAATAAACATCATCATATTCTTTGTAAGCTTCAGTTTCAAGTCAGTGGCCCCTATGGTGGGCTTGTTCCATATGAGCTTTGGAATAAACATCATAATATTCTTTGTAAGCTTCAGTTTCAAGTCAGTGGCCCCTATGGTGGGCTTGTTCCATATGAGCTTTGGAATAAACATCATAATATTCTTTGTAAGCTTCAGTTTCAAGTCAGTGGCCCCTATGGTGGGCTTGTTCCATATGAGCTTTGGAATAAACATCATCATATTCTTTGTAAGCTTGAATTTCAAGTCAGTGGCCCCTATGGTGGGCTTGTTCCATATGAGCTTTCGAATAAACATCATAATATTCATTGTAAGCTTCAGTTTCAAGTCAGTGGCCCCTATGGTGGGCTTGTTCCATATGAGCTTTGGAATAAACATCATCATATTCTTTGTAAGCTTCAGTTTCAAGTCAGTGGCCCCTATGGTGGGCTTGTTCCATATGAGCTTTGGAATAAACATCATCATATTCTTTGTAAGCTTGAATTTCAAGTCAGTGGCCCCTATGGTGGGCTTGTTCCATATGAGCTTTCGAATAAACATCATAATATTCATTGTAAGCTTCAGTTTCAAGTCAGTGGCCCCTGTGGTGGGCTTGTTCCATATGAGCTTTCGAATAAACATCATCATATTCTTTGTAAGCTTGAATTTCAAGTCAGTGGCCCCTATGGTGGGCTTGTTCCATATGAACTTTCGAATAAACATCATAATATTCTTTATAAGCTTCAGTTTCAAGTCAGTGGCCCCTATGGTGGGCTTGTTTCATATGAGCTTCGAATAAACATCATAATATTCTTTATAAGCTTCAGTTTCAAGTCAGTGGCCCCCTATGGTGGGCTTGTTCCATATGAACTTTCGAATAAACATCATAATATTCTTTATAAGCTTCAGTTTCAAGTCAGTGGCCCCTATGGTGGGCTTGTTCCATATGAACTTTCGAATAAACATCATAATATTCTTTGTAAGCTTCAGTTTCAAGTCAGTGGCCCCTATGGTGGGCTTGTTCCATATGAACTTTCGAATAAACATCATAATATTCTTTATAAGCTTCAGTTTCAAGTCAGTGGCCCCTATGGTGGGCTTGTTCCATATGAGCTTTGGAATAAACATCATCATATTCTTTGTAAGCTTGAATTTCAAGTCAGTGGCCCCTATGGTGGGCTTGTTCCATATGAGCTTTCGAATAAACATCATAATATTCATTGTAAGCTTCAGTTTCAAGTCAGTGGCCCCTATGGTGGGCTTGTTCCATATGAACTTTCGAATGAGCATCATCATATTCTTTGGAAGCTTGAGTTTCAAGTCAGTGGCCCCTGTGGTGGGCTTGTTCCATATGAGCTTCGAATAAACATCATAATATTCTTTGTAAGCTTCAGTTTCAAGTCAGTGGCCCCTGTGGTGGGCTTGTTCCATATGAGCTTTCGAATAAACATCATAATATTCTTTGTAAGCTTCAGTTTCAAGTCAGTGGCCCCTATGGTGGGCTTGTTCCATATGAGCTTTCGAATAAACATCATAATATTCTTTGTAAGCTTCAGTTTCAAGTCAGTGGCCCCCTATGGTGGGCTTGTTCCATATGAGGCTTTCGAATAAACATCATAATATTCTTTGTAAGCTTCAGTTTCAAGTCAGTGGCCCCTATGGTGGGCTTGTTCCATATGAGCTTTCGAATAAACATCATAATATTCATTGTAAGCTTCAGTTTCAAAGTCAGTGGCCCCTATGGTGGGCTTGTTCCATATGAACTTTCGAATGAGCATCATCATATTCTTTGGAAGCTTGAGTTTCAAGTCAGTGGCCCCTATGGTGGGCTTGTTCCATATGAGCTTTCGAATAAACATCATAATATTCTTTGTAAGCTTCAGTTTCAAGTCAGTGGCCCCTGTGGTGGGCTTGTTCCATATGAGCTTTCGAATAAACATCATAATATTCTTTGTAAGCTTCAGTTTCAAGTCAGTGGCCCCTATGGTGGGCTTGTTCCATATGAGCTTTCGAATAAACATCATAATATTCTTTGTAAGCTTCAGTTTCAAGTCAGTGGCCCCTATGGTGGGCTTGTTCCATATGAGCTTTCGAATAAACATCATAATATTCTTTGTAAGCTTCAGTTTCAAGTCAGTGGCCCCTATGGTGGGCTTGTTCCATATGAACTTTCGAATGAGCATCATAATATTCTTTGGAAGCTTCAGTTTCAAGTCAATGGCCCCTGTGGTGGGCTTGTTTCATATGAATTTTCGAATAAGCCTCATAATATTCTTTGGAACCTTGAATTTCAAGTCAATGGCCCCAGTGGTGGGCTTGTTCCATGTGAGCCTTCGAATGATTATAATATTCTTTGAAGCTTGAATTTAAAGTCAGTGGCCCCTATGGTGGGCTTGTTCCATATGAACTTTCGAATGAACATATAATATTCTTTGGAAGCTTGAATTTCAAGTCATTCGCCCACTGTGGTGGGCTTGTTCCATTTGAACATTCGAATAGCATCATTCTTTGGAAGCTTGAATTTCAAGTCAGTCACCCCTGTGATGGGCTTGTTCCATATGAACTTTCGAATGAACATCGTAATGTTCTTTGGAAGCTTGAATTTCAAGTCAGTCGCCCCTGTGGGTGGGCTTGTTCCATTTGAGCTTTCGAATAGCACCATAATATTCTTTGGAAGCTTGAATTTCAAGTCAGTCGCCCCTGTGGTGGGCTTGTTCAGTATGAATAGTGTTCATCTTCTGAAAAATAGTAGTAATA
>JANJGK010000015.1:51320272-51337772 GCA_039081455.1 Macrobrachium rosenbergii
AGGGAGGATTGTTAAGTAGAGGGGAGGAGAGGGAAGGCTGTTAACCATCAAACCTTCTATCCGTCTACTCCAATCTGAGATTTATTCCTCCATGACCAACGCCACCCTCAACCCCTCCTCCCCTCCTCCTCCATCATCTCCATCCATCCTCCCTCCCCATCGTCCATCTCATTCGTCCTCCATCACCCCTACCCCCTCCAACGCCCCCCCCCCCCCCCACAATCTATCTATCCTGGCTATCTCCACTTGCATCCGACAGAGCCGGTTTCCTCTCTCGTCGAAGATGTTATAGATGGATTAATATGCTAAGGATTGGGGGATTAGGGGAGAGAGAGAGAGAGAGAGAGAGAGAGAGAGAGGAGAGAGAGAGAGAGAGAGAGAGAGAGAGAGAGAGAGAGAGAGAGATTCTCCCAGACGAGTGCCAGGGCAGTAGGAAGAAGAAACCAGGAAGACAAGGGACGACCACACTACGAGGAGCAGGAGGAGAAGTAGGAAATCAAGATTAGCCAAAGGGCTTTTGGTGGATGTTGGTAATGATTACCACCGAGGGAACTAGAAGGCTGTTTGATGCTTAGTTAGAGGGAGTTTTCGGAAAGAGAGGCTTCTAAGGATTAGAGAGAGAGAGAGAGAGAGAGAGAGAGAGAGAGAGAGAGAGAGAGCTAGCTGCGATGTCTTGGTGTAGGGCGACTTGTTTAATATTTTTGCAAAGATAAACTTATCCCATCGGTTAAAGTTCCAAGTCAGCTTTTTGTCTTTATGATATTAAATGTTATTTATTTTTTATTAATAAATGTATTTTCTTTAATGATGAAAATACATACAATTGAATATTCGGTGTCTTATAAAGATTCATACGTTACTTATTGAGCGCAACTGAAATGTTTACATATACGAGTTGAATAATGTAACTTAATTCTTGACCTAGAAAGAAATCATCACAAACAAAGGCACACTGAGAAACATAAACAATACAAGAAAGATAAAGAATTGTTAGTGTAAAAAAAATCTCTTATGAGATTTTATCAGCAACAGCCTGCTTTGCTCTCACTTTTTTTTATTTATTTATTTATTTTTATTTATTTATTTATTTATTTTTTTTTTTTGCTTTATTATCCGACAGCCGGCACCAACGAATGATGTAATGCTTTGAAATTACCTTCGTCTTTTCAGCGCAACCAGGTGTCTTCTCTCTATTCTTCCGTGTCCCTTCCGTTCCGTTTCATTAATTTATCGCACTTTTGACCGCCCCCCCCCCCCCCCCTCCCCAAAAAAAATAATAACGTTTTTCTACAGGTAAATGAAACGTAGCAACGATTCGCGTTTATCTTTGAGAACATGTCAATAAATAATAATAATAATGTATCCATCTGCATTTGCCTGCAACGAGAACGAATCTTATGAATAGATCCGCCGTAGAGAACGGACCTCTGCCCCCATAGAAAACGGGAAGCGTTGGCGGGAAGGAATTAGGCGCGCACCCGGCCGGAACGGTTTTCTCATAAGGCACGTGGCTCCTGAACGACGCATGCGCGTAGCCGCTTCCTTTAGCGCTCGCGCTCACGTTCTTTGAGCGTCATTACAAGAGCGCGTATTGAAATAACGCTCTCCGGCGCACTGACACCATTAGCATATGCGACCGCGGTCTTGCTCACCGGCCGCTGCCTACGTTTTAATTCGTTTATCCGTTTATGACTGGCGTCCTATGATTAGCATTCTCTCTCTCTCTCTCTCTCCTCCTCTCTCTCTCTCTCTCTCTCTCTCTCTCGCGCTCGGGGTGTTTGTGCGATTCAAGGTTTTCCTAATTGTAGGAAAATTTTTATACTGAAATATTCACGAATCCGGATTGTACTATATATATATATATATGTATATCTACAGTATATATATATACATATATATATATATATATATATATATATATATATATATATATATATATTATATATATATATATATATATATTTATATATATACACAATATAAACAGGTATATATAAATATACATATATATATATATATATATATATATATATATATATATATATATAAATATATATATATATATATATATATATATATATAAATATATATAAATATATATATATATAAAATATATATATATATATATATATATATATATATATATACAGTATATTTATATATATGCAAATTCTCAAATCCAAAAATGTGCATTTCAATATACATATAGCGTACCCTTCACAGTGAAAGCCTCGAGACACACACACGCACATACACACACACACACAAATCCTGGGAATTTTTATTAAAAGACAGCTGCGCCAAGAAAAAGCGACAATGGCGCTCTAATATTCACAATTGAAATGCTAGATAAATGTTTCTCCTCTGACCTGTGACGTTGGGGGCACACAACGGTCAGTGGTCCTATAAATACCCCTCCTGCCCCCACCACACCTACCAACCTATTGATATCCTCGCCCGGTTTTAAAACCGCTGTTATTTTGGGGGTGTTCTGTCATTCATAACTATTGATGGATTTTGTAATGCTTTTTATTTTGCACATTTTCTGTAATTCGTTTATTTAGTTTTTTTTATATTTCTCATTAATTCTGTATAATACAAATGGAGAAATGTCTGTTTTACACGGAAGTTTTGCAATCATTATTTCGTTTATGTAGTTTTTTTTATTTTCTCAATTCTGTACCATAAACCTACAGAAATTCAGTCTCTCAATCGTAATTCAAATCCGAAATCAAATATTATTATCATATTGATTTAATAGAATCTCTCGCCGTTGTCCTGCCTTCGCGTTTGATATCAAATGCATTCCTTTTCGAATTCACGATTTCCTTCTCATCCTCCCACCGGTGCCCAAACGTATTGGTGGCACATATAATGCCCCGTGGGTGGGGCTCTTCCTTCCCATAGGTACCCCACAGTCCCACCCATATACCTTTTAGCGTCCCATTCCGACGCCCCACAGACGTTTTCTCCGGCGGCCATTAAGGGCGCAGATGATCACCACAAAACTCAGTCATCATTGTCGCCTCCACCCAGCGCGCTATTTGCGGGGGTGGTCGAGTATGGATGGGGCAGGAGAGGGTGCGTGTGTGGGTGTGTGGGTGTGGGTCTTCGCGTGGGTGTGGTAGGGGTTGATTACGACTGTGTGGTGGTGGTGGCGGTGGGGGTACTGGGTACGCAGGGGGTGTGAGGTGAGAAGGGGAGGGGGGGGGCGGTTAGTTGACCAAGAGGGCGGAAGAGAGTTTGTTGTGGGGGGAGGAGGAGGAGGAGGGGTAGGAGGAGGAGAGGGTGGATGTTACTAGCAAAGAAGGGGAAGGGGGGGAGGGAGGGAAGGTGGGTCTTCGCCAACTTTATGGTCGCTTTTTAAATTTTGTCCAGTTGTTTTCTTTGTGGTGTCTGGGAGATCGTTTCTTCCACGATTGTTGTCCGGGGTGAGGGGGTGTGTTGTTGGGGGGAGGGGGAAGGGAAGGGGTAGCGATTGGGTAAGAGGGGGGGGGGGGGAGGTTTATTCACCGATGGGAAAATATGCCCAGTCCATGCACGGCCCAAGGGGGTGCAGGATTTTGGGAAGTTGATACCCGAACGTCTGCGTATGGGGGCCATCAGTCATTTGTTAGTTCTTGATATTTTGACAGATTTTCGAATTTTTTTGGTCGTAGAGAGGTACTGGCTTCCGATAAATGCTCCGATATTCATTTCCCTCTCGGAATTTAATTCTCGGTTACCTCGCGAGCGTAACCAGAAAAGTAGATGATGTATGCATTGCAGCAGCTCCGTCGACAAACGCGTCGTTTGTTGTTTGAAGCAAAGCGCTTGTTTTAATGAAAAACACGCACTGAACCGGAGGTCCTTGGTACGCCCTTTCATGTCTGATTCGTTTGGTATCGCGGCAGAGTTCCCTCCCCCCACCCCAAAAAAAAAAAAATTTGTTTATTTTCGTAAACAAACACGCTCCTTACGATCGCGCAGTTGTGTTTGTTTGGTTTTGAGACCTCAAAGTGAACACGGCTTCATTTAGGTACTTTTATTGCAATGCCTTTTATTGAATGAGGGCTAGATCAATCTATATGCATATGTGTATATATATTTTTATAACAAAACATTATAGTCGACATTTATCATCCCTTTTACTTAGCATAATCAAGAATGACAAGAACTTACATTTTATAAATGGCATCCTTCACTCGAATTCAAATTTTCTTGTTTTATTTTGCTAATACTGGATGACATCAGCTGTTGATGTGAAATTCCCACTCGTACAAGTTTCTCCATTCCCAAACAGTACTGCCACATCACGTCAGATATTCTCTCTCTCTCTCTCTCTCTCTCTCTCTCTCTCTCTCTCTCTCTCTCTCTCTCTCTCTCTCTCTCTCTCTCTTTGATTTGACTGGATGACATCAGCTCTTGATGTTAAATTTCCATTCGCGTAAACCTCTTCATTCTTAAGAAGTGCTTCCACATCATGTCAGACATTCTCTCTCTCTCTCTCTCTCTCTCTCTCTCTCTCTCTCTCTCTCTCTCTCTCTCTCTCACGGACCTGCCATGCCCTGCCATGCCAGCCAGCATGTTTAGCATTACGAGGCACGTGTCTAGGGGGCCGTGCTCAATAGAGCTCACTTGGGCTCGTTGACACTCGTTGCCTGCTCATTGGAGGTCTCTTCCGAACCATCTTCTTCCATGTCGCTTCTTTGTCGCGTCTCTCTCTCTCTCTCTCTCTCTCTCTCTCTCTCTTCTCTCTCTCTCTCTCTCTCTCTCTCCTTCTCCTCCTCCACGTCACTCGCCACGTCCTCCTCCTCCTCCTTCTCCTCCTCCTGCTTGCTTGCTTGCTTGCTCGTGGTGGGGTGTCACGCCAATGATTGCTTGATAGGATCTTCTTCAAGGACAAGCAGATCTCCTGCTTGCTGCTGCTGCTGCTGCCTCTTCTTTTCCGCCCTCATTAAACTCATTTCCACCTCTCTCTCTCTCTCTCTCTCTCTCTCTCTCTCTCTCTCTCTCTCTCTCTCTCTCTGTGCGATAAAGGATATGAAAATGAGACATCCTTGCATAATCATATCAATATGAATCTCCCTCCCCCCCCTCTCTCTCTCTCTTCCCCTGTGATAAAGGAAATGAAAAGGGGGTACACTCTTGCATAATCATATCACTGCAGATTTCTCTCTCTCTCTCTCTCTCTCTCTCTCACTCTCTCTCTCTCTCTCTCTCTCTCTCTTTTGATTCTCTCTCTCTCGTATGTATATCACTCGCTCAAGAGTGCTGACAATAATTTGCAACAGATTTCCAACAACATTTTGGGTAATTAGTATTCCTCAAAATCCTTTTTTCTTACCCTCTTTCCCGCGCAATCTCTTTCCCCCTTACCCATTGATGACCTAACTCCCCCCCCCCCTCCTCCTCACGCTCCCCTCCCTTTCCCACCCCCTCCCCAACTCGCAACCCCCCCCCCACATAGTGCCTTAAGCATCCTTTTCATTTTTATGCCCATCCTCCCCCGTAGCCATTTTCCCTCTCTCTATCCCTCCTCCCCCCTCCTCCTCCCCCTCCTCCTCCTCCTCAACCCCCCGGAAGTGTCAAAGACCCCCTTCACCCTCTCCCCTCACACCCCTTCCAATCTTTCCCCTCACTCCTTTCCTTTACGTGCTTCAAGTGCCTCAGGCGAATGGTAAAAGATACTGAGGCACTGACACTTATGCGTCATTCTTCAACCCCTGTTTCTTTTTATTTTCATTTTTTTTTTGTGTTTTTGTTTTGTTTTTGTTTTATTTGTGCTGAAGGTGTGGGATAGACCTTTAATAATGTAACTGATTCGTTTTGCTTAGAATTCCTCAAGTTTTTTTTTTAGTTGAAAATTAAAATATGGAGTTTAATTTTTTTTTTTTTTAAATCGTCAACTTGGGTTTTTTGACTTGATCACATTTATAAACCTGATAACAACTTTGAAAAATTGCTCTTAAAAAACGTGATATATATAAAAGTTGATATATCTAAAAGTGATATCTATAAAAGCTGATATAACTAAAAGTGACATATAAAAAAGTTTATATAACTAAAAGTGGTACATGTAAAAGTCGAATTATATCTAAAAGCGATATATATATAAAAGTTGATATATCTAAAAGCGATACATACTGTATATAAAAGTTGATATATCTAAAAGCGATACATACTGTACATAAAAGTTGATATATCTAAAAGTCATAAACATATAAAAGTTAATATATATAAAGCGAAATATTTAAAGCTGATATATCTAAAAGTGATATATATGAAACCTGACACATCTAAAAGTGACATACATAAAACTTGACATGCCTAAAAGTGACAAATATAAAAATTGATATATCAACCCGATATATTCCCTTCTACTCACTTCCTCCCTTCTTCCATCTCTTTGGAAAATCGCGGTGAAACTAATAACATACATGAAACTTGATATACCTAAAAGTGAAATATATAAAAATTGATATATCAACCTGATATATTCCATTCTACTCACTTCCTCCCTTCTTCCATCTTTTTGGAAAATCACGGTGAAACTAATAACATGTAAAAGAGTGGCGTTGATTGTTCTCGCATGCTGTCTCCAATTATGCAAATCCTTAAGACAAACAGCGGTCACACTTCGGCCCTATTGGGGGAAGGAGCTTTTGCCCCGCTTCGGAGACGCGTACGCGCGCGCGTGTGCATTTGCGCACGCCCATGTGCGTATGTCGCGTGTGCTTGTTCTCGTTCGTATTCTGTGTTCGACTGCAAGCACGCTGGTGTTTTCAAGCGCCGTTTTGCGTGCGCGTTCAAATGTGCTTTAATGCGTGAAACATGTGCCACCTTGATTGTGCTTGCTTATTGCTCATGCTTGTGTAACTATGTTAGTGTGTGTATGTTTGTGTTTATGTGGACATGTTTATATACACTCGTGTGTCTTTCTAAGCGTGTCTGTTTCCATTTTCGTATGGTTAAGCGTATGTGTGGTTTTGTGGATGTTTGTTTTCCTTATTTGTTTGGTTATGCGTGTATGTGTTTGTGTTTGTTTCCCTGCTTTGTGCGGTTGTGTGTATATGTTTGTGTGGGTGTGTGTTGTGTTTATATGAATGAATTTTCATGTGTGTGTTTGTGTGTTTATGTGATCCTCTCCATGTGGTTTTGTGCGCTTGTGTATGTGTCAGTCGGGTGGGGTGATTCTTGACGAGATGCTGCCCAGTCTAAGGGGGGGGCGTTATAGCGGGTACCCATGTTTTAGGGGGGTGGGGGAACAGTGAGGAGGAGGAGGAAATGAGGGTAACTGGGCACGTTACAGGAAGGGAGAGCTTGGGCATAATATGAGGTAGGAGGGAGTTAAGAAATAATGGTAAATGATGAGGTCAGTATTTGAAATATTCCTGGTGCTTTTGTTGTTCAACATACTCTTATTGTTATTTACATTTAAAAAAAATTGCGTTTTTTTACGCTTTTTATTTGTTTATTTATGTATTTATTCATTTATTTATATATTTATTTTACTTATTTATATATTTATTTATTTACTTACCAGCTCAAAGTTGGTGACTTAGGAAAATATCAGAATGGGGTTCCTAATGCCATCCTCGCGTCTCTACAAATTGATCGTGAATGATGAATGAATGAATAATGAATGATGAATGAATGAATCCTGAATGATGAATAATTATCAACAGGCAACGCAAGTTATTCTTCCAACTTAGTACCCTTATTAACTCGGTTTCAAATTTCCATTTCTAAAATAACGCTCTAAAACAAAAAAACAAAAATTTTTTTTGGGGTGAGGGAAGGAAGCAAGAATCATAAATAATGATGAGAGTCGAGGTGCCAAGGACCGTGAAGGAAGAAGGAGAGAGAGAGAGAGAGAGAGAGAGAGAGAGAGAGAGAGAGAGAGAGAGAGAGAGAGCCACCAATTGCTTACTTTACCGTCATCTGTGGTGGACAAAAGCTAACTCTCTCCAATTTGTTGTGCATAATCCACACACCCACATGTGTTACACACTTCACTTTTCAAGTGTCCAACGGACATTGTGTTTATTTACTTACGGTTACTTACTGCGCTTTCCTTTACTTCTATTGTACTTTTCTCATTCGTGCATTTCCTGGACGGAGTTTTTTTTTTTTTTTTATACTCGCGGTATTTATTGGCATGATGTTTGGGGAGAGGAGGAGGAGGAGGAGGGGGAGGGGGAGGAACTCTTTTGTTTGCTCGTCTTGTTAGCATGTTTTTTTGTGTCTCGTGTGTTTTCGGAGATTCCTCGGACCCGTACAGCCTTCGACACCTTGCTGTTAGTGTTTCATTAAATGATGTTTTTCAGCGATAATGAAAGGTCCTAAAATATTTGGCTACTATTTTCTCGTTATCTTCATGTTAGTAGAACGGATTGAGGCTCATGCATATTTAGAGAGAGAGAGAGAGAGAGAGAGAGAGAGAGAGAGAGAGAGAGGAGAGAGAGAGAGAGAGAGCATTGTAGGCAATGAAAAGTCCTAAAATATTTGGCTACTATCTTCTCATTATCTTCATGTTTGCAGAACGGATTGAGGCTCATGCATATTTTAATTAAAGAGAGAGAGGAGAGAGAGAGAGAGAGAGAGAGAGAGAGAGAGAGAGAGAGAGAGGGGGGGCATTGGAGCAATGAAAGGTCCAAGAATATTTGCTACTATTTTCGAAGACTCTTCATGTTAGTAGAACGGATTGAAGTTCGCGCATATTAAGAGAGAGAGAGAGAGAGAGAGAGAGAGAGAGAGAGAGAGAGAGAGAGAGAGAGAGAGAGCGCCACATGGATGCAATTAACACTCTCACAAGAAACCCCATCCTGGGAGGTCGCCGCGAAGTTATGTTAAGGGACAAATGATCCCGCGGCTTCAAGACAACACGAAGAAGAAGAAGAAGAAGAAGAAGAAGAAGACGAAGAAAAGGGTGGCGGGGTTAAAGAAGAAAAAGGATTGCGGAGTAGTGGAAAGATATACCCAAGGACAAAGGAACAGTGTCACCACCAGTCCCTACTTGCCCTGGTCCGCAGCAGGCCGAAGGGGGAAACGAATCTAGGCATCGGCTTCCCTTAGATCTCGATGGCTCCTTGGACGTTGCGAGATCTCCCTCGGATTTCGGTGGGGCTTAGAGTCATATGCTTGTTGTTTTTGTCGTTGTTGTTGACAAATAATAAGTCAGTGCGGTTGTATGCGCGGGGGTTGTAATGGCATAATGGCACCTTCTTGCGAGACAGATCTTGAGGTCACGTTGACCAAAATAGAATACGTTCCCAACTTCATAATTTTTCATATGGACAGATTTAGGTAATTTCAACTTTGATAAGATCGTTTATTCCTTTTTTGATGCTTAATTGATTAAGTTGACGTCATAGAAAAAGTTTGTCTGCACAGAAGGCAAGCGATATTGTATTTTAATACGCCACTAACTCATTCTATTAGTAACCTCTGAAAAAGACAGCCGTCATCAAATCCTAACATTGTCAATGATGAGTAAAGAAAAAAAACACGGACCCGCTGTCCATCGCGTCTAGCTTTCTCTCTCTCTCTCTCTCTCTCTCTCTCTCTCTCTCTCTCTCTCTCTCTCTCTCTCTCAACTGCCGAACTTCTGTCGACGGACCCGAGGTAACCCCCGTCCCTCGGAATTCCTTGAAGGACCCAGAAACTGATGTGTTTTATGTCAGTGTGCGACATGTCCAAGTGTCTTCTCCCTTCTTGCCCTCGAGAAAGAGGGTCTGCTGCCGCTGCCCCACGGCCTTTGGGTTTGCCTTCGGTCCGACATATGGACAGTGGGGAGACTAGACATTCTCCTCCTCCTCCTCCTTCGATGTTTGGAGCTGCAAGGTCCTCGCTCGCTACCCCGGGGTACTAACGCGTTTCAGATGACTCGCGAGGAATGTCGCAAGGGGAGGGTTTTACGTCGACGGTCGCAGATGAGAATTACGTCTGAGCGAGGACGCCGTAAGGATGATTGTCATTTGCTCTGACAGGAATAACATGTAAATCTGGCATTCATTACTTTTTATGCACGTATTAACTGTTCTCGTTATTAAATTGGGCCGGCTTCTGTGGTAGGTTTCTTTTTTTTTTACGAATCTCGACTGACCGTTTGTTTACGCCGGCATTTGCCGTCAATAATAATAATAATGATTAAATTATTCATATCGCCCAGGGTACAATATGTTTACGATCTTTCACAAAACGATGTTCTGTGAAACAAAATAACGATTTTGAAAGGCTGTGTGAAGCAGAGAACAGAATAAATAAAACGAAAATCCGAAAAAACAAAGGAGACGCGGGGAGCGAGGGAGAGACTTCCCCGAGTGTAAGATATTTTAGTTGTTCTTCGATGGCTCGAGTATTTGCCAAGTCGCCCTTGAGGAACAGTGATAAATGGAATGGCTCTTCGGTCACTTGGTAAAGCGGAGAGAGAGAGAGAGAGAGAGAGAGAGAGAGAGAGAGAGAGAGAGAGAGAGAGAGAGAGAGAGAGAGAGCATTATCTTTCACTTGTCTTCTTCCCCTCTTCTTGGCGTCTTCTGGTGGGATGGTAACTCTCTCTCTCTCTCTCTCACACCAAGACCCATACTGAAGTGGTTGTATGCGTACACACAGTAAGTACAAGTAGATAAAAGGGAAGGCTGAAAGCATTCCCAATAATAATAATAATAATAATAATAATAATAATAATAATAATAATAATAATAATAATAATAATAATATAGGTACCTTCGATAATAATTTTGTAAGACAAAGCGTCTTTGCCACCGTTAACTGTTAAGGACAATGCCAGTCTCTCTCGCTACTTCAAAATACTTCAAAAGAGATAAATGTTGATTTGTCTCTTATTACTTTTTTTTTCATAAACTTTCGACGGTACCGTCCTCAGCATTCCCTTCTGAGCGGGACCCGCCCGCCCTTCCCAAGCCCCGGCAGAAACCAGCCTATTACTTACTGCTCTCTCTCTCCCCCCTGCGAAGTCAGAGAAGAGACCGTGCGATACCCCTGGGGCATCGAGGAGTCTGCCCCGAGGCCTTCCACCGAGGTGTGACAAATACCGCATTTTGCTAATTACGGCGCGTTCGTGCGTGTGTGTGTACGTGTGTTATGATGGTGTGGTCTCTCCCCTGCCGCATCTACAGTACAAATGACCACATGGATGTGTTTCTCCCCTCACTTTGAGAAAGCCTTGGTGGTCTTCTCTCTTATACTGTATACATACATACATAATACACATAAATACACATGCATACATACATACATACATGTGTATGTATATATATTATATTATGTGTTTTCCGTCATACATACATATTTACATACATGTTTATGTATATATATTATATATGTGTGTGTTTTGCGTCATACATACATACATACATGTTTATGTATATATATTATATATGTGTGTACGTGTGTGTGTGTGTTTTCCGTCCTTAAGCGTCCAGTGACACAGAACACACTGACCCCAAGCTGGGATTTAGAAGACATTTAATACCATCTCCTTTCGTAACTGGTTCAAGTGTCTTGAGCGTCACAACTATTTATTTAATAAAGCCTCGGCCACGGCTAAAAGGATTCTCCTACACGTACTAGTACCACCTCACGAAGTCCTAGCATCAATAAACTAAGGCTGCGTCCTTTTTAGGGGAAAATTCAGCACGTTCCGCCTGCTCCTCCCTCCGTAGGTTCCACCGTGGTTTCCTACTCCCCTCTGCCCTCAGGCGGGTCCCTTTCGTTGACCACCACTGGGGAAAGCGGAGGGGTAAATATGGAGAACACATATTCGGCAAAAAAAACGAAAGAGTGCAAACTGTGTTATGAGATTATCTTGATTTCATCGCATCTTTGCCTGTGTAGCCTTCTCGTTTTGTCTATCTTTGGGTGCTTACTCTCTCTCGTTACTATATCTATCTATCTATCTATCTATCTATCTATCTATCTATCTATCTATCTATCTATCTATATATATATATATATATATATATATATATATATATATATATATATATATCTTCTGTCCATCCATCAGTTTTGTTCCCATGAGTCAACGCACCAGCCAGATTGCAAAAGCCTTTTCGTAATTGTTTATTTATTTATCTTTCGCAGTCTTCGCTCCATCTATAAACCGCATTGATTCCTTCATTACATTTCACTATGAATTAATTACTCTTGAGCGCAGATCTAAAGAGCTGCTGCACGGAAAAGACTTTGAAGAACGAATTCACACATCGTCAACTCGACAGAAATCAAAGTCGGAAATAAATGGGAGGGGCTGACACTGAAACTGTGATCCATCACTTGACAAGTGGTATGGACATTTGTTGAGGGGGGGCTGCCGGACATTAACAAATTGGACCGCCCGACCCCCCTGTTAGATTCGTTCTTTTTTTTTCTTTCTTTCTTTCTTTCTTCCTTTTCTCTCTCTCTTATACTTTTAACTCATCTTTTGAAGCGCGAGTTCTGACCGGAGTGCAACCACTGTGGTGGTAGTGGTAGGTTCCCCACAAAGGACAGAGCAGCCTGAAGCCATTCGTCATAGAGATGTGGGACCCGAGACTGGAGTTCTTTTGTCATGTGGTGCCTGACACCCCTCCCCCATCCCCCCCCTCTCTCTCTCTCCCTCCCTGCACCCCCTCCAACCGCATTTACACAATCATACACACATACATATGCTCCCGGAGTTTATCCATCTGTCCATCAATCTCGCTGCCCAGTCATTTTTATTCTGCGGCCCAGTGCCCCTAAATATAAAATATTTTTCAGAATTTTCGTTTATTTGGCCACGTCTAGTTTATTGCCTATCGTAAAAAATAGGTTTCATTGGTCCACCTTAGAATGATTTGTTTACAGTTGCATGTAGCTGGAACTAATTGCAAATGATGCAACTGAAATCTAGAGTTATTCGGTGATACCTCTTATTAAAGTTAACCAGTTGTTTATAAAGAAATTAAAAAATTATTACTGACAGTAAATTTGCAACTAAATCAGCATGTTGTTACTTGAATGAATTCTTGCTGTAATATGAAAGATTATTATGGATATAAGAGCCCAAAAAACAAAATAAAAGGTGAACCATCGACGTTAACTTGCTACAATCCTGAAGTCAGGTAGATATTTCATCTCGAAAGTGGGACATGACTCACAGATTATTTCCTATAAAGGTGAAAACAAGATGGAGTAACTATCTACAGATTCTTCTCTTATAATATCAATGCACACAGACTAATATTAGCAGAAATGTTTCCTCCCCTCTAAAAATGTTCAAACCAAATTCGAGATCTGCCTGAAGGTGTCCAATGGGTCTCCGTGACAGTGACAGAATCAAGATTTCGCATCCATAGATCAAGCTTGCGGTTTCGACTTTCCGTCGGCCCCTAAGACGAATGTTGCTTTTGGTCTTTCGATTTTTCCAAGGGAGAAGAAGAAGATGGCTTTAGCGTCCGAGGGTTTTTACAGGGATCTCTTTGCATTTTATTTCGTTTTTTAACTTCTCCCCATCTCCCCACCCCACCCACATACCACACCCTCCCATCCCCCCCACCTCTCTCTCTTTCTCTCTCTCTCTCTCTCTCTCTCTCTCTCTCTCTCTCTCTCTCTCTCTCTCTCTCCCAAATGTTTCTTCAGTCCTGGGAAGCAGATGAAAAATGGAACCTCTCTCTCTCTCTCTCTCTCTCTCTCTCTCTCTCTCTCTCTCTCTCTCTCTCTCTCTCTCTCTCTCATGTTACCAATGACCACAAGTTTGGCTAAGTTGTGAAATGTTCCTATTTAGGAGTTGTTGCAGGGTTGTTTTGCCTAAAATATTATTATTATTATTATTATTATTATTATTATTATTATTATTATTATTATTATTATTATTATTATTATTATTATTATTATTACTTGCTTTTGTTGTTGTTAATACAGCTATTTCTATTGTCAGTCATCTCATAATCGATGTTCTTCTTATATAAAAACACACTTTGCATTGCACATCCTAACGAGGTCCTTCGCCTCCTTTCAGACGGTCCGACAGAATGCGCGGACGTCCTGACGTGCGGCGTATGCCAGAAGGACTTCCTGCTGGCCGACATCCTTCGGTTCATCCAACACAAGGTTCATAACTGCCAGGCGCCCACGCAGAACTGCGACTCGGACGCCCACCACACGGGCGGCGTCGACGCCGAAGACTCGTCCCGATCGGCGGCCGCTCCCACGAGCGCCGCCTCCCGCGACCACAACGGCGACGCCGTCGGAGGCAACGAGTCCTCCTCCAGCCCTTCGAGTCCGAACTACGACGTCAAGGAGGAGGAGGAGGGGGACGACCCCAAGGCTGCTGACGACAAACGCAAGAGAGACGACGACGACGATGCCCCGGCGAGAAAGAAGCCCCGGAGTACCCAAGACGCCGAGGCCAATACCACCGATTCAGGTAGGTTCATGCCCATGTTATTTGTTTTTTCTTTCGGGGTGGAGGGGGGAAGGGGTTGACGGGGTGGGGGAGGTGGCGTGGGTGGGGGACGGGTTCTGAGGAAAGGTGTTGAATGGGAAGGTTCTTTCTGGGTCATATAATATATATATATATATATATATATATATATATATATATATATATATATATATATATATATATATATATATATATATATGTATATATATATATACTGTATATATATACATACATACATATATATATATACACATATATATTTACACACACATAAACATAGATAAAGACAGAGCCATAAACAATGTATTTCCTCCTGGAGGGACATGACCCAGAAACAGTAATTGCAAAAATTCGCAAAAAGGCAGTCGAAAGGAATCAAGACTTATATCCAACCACAGTACTTATGCAGTTTGTGGCTTCAGGGTGAGCGAGAGTGTACACACGGCATGAGCCAAATGCCGGAAGCTTGCCCCAACACTTCGGGGTAATCACGGCCATTTGCGCTCCTTGGAGGAAAAAAAAAAAAAAATGAGTTATTGTCGAGCAAAGGAGACCATCACCACCACCAGAGCCAAAAGGACACAAGTCCTTTACGGGGTGCTCTTTATGAGCAAGAGCCCGTGCTGGCATAAAGCCTGCTCAACAACAACAAACGACTCAAGTCATTTACGGGCTGCTCTCTATGAGCAAGAGCCCGTGCTGGCATAAAGTCAGCTCAGTCAACAACAACAGATCCAAGTCCTCTACGGGCTGCTTTCTGTGAGCAAGAGCCCGTGCTGGCGTAAAGCTAGCTCAACAACAGATCCAAGTCCTTTACGGGGTGTTCTCTATGAGCAGAAGCCCGTTCTGGCATAAAGCCAACTCAATCAACAACAACAGACGACCCAGGTCCATCGCAATTTGCGAGAACATTCAGACCAGAGGCGAAAGGAGCAAGCAAGCAAGCAAGCATTCGCCATCTGTCGCAGCCCGCTTCCATTGAAAGGGGCCACGATAAGGTTAAGACTTTGCTAGAAAAAAAAAAAACGATAATAATAGATGAATAAATTTCCGGGGTCGTCAATATCAGCCTTACATAACCTACCCATTACAGAGACGACTTCAACCACCTCGATTAAGTCGACCAAGTCGACCGGATCGTCCCGATTCAGGAAGTGTGGAAATAAGTAATAATAAGTAGCCATGAATTATGTACGGATGGCCGATCTCCCTATCTCTTGCATTAGCACAGAGCTCCTAAATCTATCGCATTTATACACCGGGCCTACGGCCAGGGGCGGGGGGCGCTGGCGGCTGTGATTGGTGGGGGTGGGGGGGGAGGGGTGGGGGGTGGGAGTTATGGCTAGGAACAGGGACAGAGAAGCGATGAAGATCGTCAGATATTCAAAAATGAAGACTGGAGGCAAATCTTTACAGCCTGGAATTCTCGAAGTCACGTTGGAAGTATATATATATATATATATATATATATATATATATATATATATATATATATATATATATATATATATATATATATATATATATATATATATATATTTGTTCCCTTTATCAACTCCTCCATTATGGTATAGCCAATCTGTTTTAACTTGCGATTCTAAAATCCAACAATCATTTATTTGTTTCTATCGATGTAACTGGAATCAAATTAGCTCCCCGTGTATTCTGATTTCTCCGGGCGAAGGACCGTCGTCCAAAACAAGCAAAGGTTCCCCGCAAGACAGTCGAGAAACCTCCGCCTCGGTTTTTTTAAGCCTACTACGACCCAATCACAAACAGATCTTTGAAGCGTGTTAAAAGAACCTGGCGTAGGTTCTCTCTTAATTGGTTTAAAGAACCCTCATATATCATAGGTAACAGTGTTAGGGCATTTGTTAAGATGGGCTGAGGTGGGTGGGTGGAGAGAGAAGGAAGGGAAGAGGGAGGGAGGGAGGGAGAGAAGTAGGAGGTTAATGGGAAGGGCGAGAAGGGGACAGAAGATGGAGAGGGTCGGCTCACTGAAAACAAATCTACGGGTCGACACGCCACGTTCTGCGCCATAAGACTAATTGAGAGGCCATGTTTGGTGTCTCTTCTCCATTTTTCCTTGTTTTCCTTCTCGTCTCTCTCTCTCTCTTTCTCCTCTTCCGTTTCCCTCAAAGAATGGGGACTTTCTGGACTTTTGTTTGTCTGCCGTTTTCGCTCCAGTGCAGTCTTGGTAGGCGCTGGGACTTTGTTTTACATTGTAAACTTTTGATTTATGATTTTGTAATAGACTATTATCATTAGACACTACATTTCACTTCATTTTTCACAAATACACAATCTTCAAATTGAAATTGGGTAGGTTGTGATTATCGTTGTATTCTTTATTTACTGTTATGTCTCATACTTCTAATTTATCAATCTAATCTGGATACTTACTTCAACCAAAATCACTCTTGATACAATCCTCAATATTAATACGAAACCGTTACGTTCGATAAAGAATTACTTCTCACTCTCCCTTGTCCAGGAATTTCTGCTCAAGCCACCTTCCATTCCTTTATTTTATTTCTTTTTTTTTATTTTTTATCCCAATCATTTGCCGTCCTATTTTCGAAATTCTTTTTTCTCCAGAATTTGATCTCTGTCGCGTTCCTTATCCTGTCACCCTGACACTGTTGCCTACCCATCCTATATACCATTCCATAGCCACCCCACCCTGATAACCCACTAACCCCCCGCCCCCACCACGCCATTCCTTCTCTCTCTCTCTCTCTCTCCAACCCCCTTCTGCGACCTTCTACCGATGTCGGCGCCCGAGTTCTTTTATTGGTGGGGCTTCCTGTCCAGAGCGACTCGGCGCCAGCAGAGGTTGGAGAGAGAGAGAGAGAGAGAGAGAGAGAGAGAGAGAGAGAGAGAGAGAGAGAGAGAGAGAGAGAGAGCTCTTTCACGTAAGGGGATAAGGGAGATAGGATGGTTGGGAGCGAAGATCGAAAAATATTTTGAATCGGATTTGTCTGATGTTATGATATATTTTTGTTAAATATATCTAGATTTAATGTTTTTATCTGCAATATTTATTGGTATTCATTCGCACAGTTTATGTGCGATTTTTTAAACGTAAAA
>JANJGK010000015.1:51342772-51351435 GCA_039081455.1 Macrobrachium rosenbergii
TGACAATATACCTTCATGGGAATTATGGTTTTTTGTCAGTATTAATTAAAATAAGGCCTGACGATTATCTAGACGCAGTCTGTTCGCATTGCTGAATAACTTTAGCTTTTTTTTTTTATATTCAGAATGTCCCAACTGAAATTCTCTTTAACCTTTTCTTAGATTATATTTAACCAACAAAAAGCATGTCTTAATGAATTGTCCACCTACTTTAGCTTTTGTTTTTTGTAAACTGCTTAAATCGTATTCAACATGACTTAAATATACGACTTATTTCTATTGGAATTCATTTATTTCAACGATAAACTCCTATAGAAAGATTATATTTAACCAACAAAAAGCATGTCTTAATGAGTTGTCCACCTACTTTAGCTTTTGTTTTTTGTAAACTGCTCAAATCGTATTCAACATGACTTAAATATACGACTTATTTCTATTGGAATTCATTTATTTCAACGATAAACTCCTATAGAAAGATTATATTTAACCAACAAAAAGCATGTCTTAATGAGTTGTCCACCTACTTTAGCTTTTGTTTTTTTGTAAACTGCTCAAATCGTATTCAATATCACTTAAATATACCACTTATTTCTATTGGAATTCATTTATTTTAACGATAAACTCCTACTGAATCGTGACACTTCCTCGTAGATATTTCTATAATTATCGAAGATGTCTTTTGTTAGCAGATGTTCCAATGTTGATTCAAATTCATTCGGCCATAAAAGATATTTAGTTTACTTATAAAGATACAGATTTCTTATAGAATTAATGTAAAAAAAATCTTCGTTAACGCATCCTTTCGTAAAAGAGAATTTCATATCATTTTTTTTCAACAAAACTAATTTTTCACAAAGCTTTATTTTTATGTCGGACAGAGTTTATATATATATATATATATATATATATATATTATATATATATATATATATATATATACATAAACAAAACTGTCAGCTTGACCAATATTCCGGTCTTCGATGACCTGAATGTATTTCTCGGTCACGATGCATTTCGAACAAGGCTTGGAACCCAGCTGATGGTATTGGGCTACGAGCCAAGGAGTTTCTGGGCTACGCGCAAGAGAGGTACTAGTGGCCAGTAGGTTCAAAGTTCAAGTGAAAAAAAAAAACACAAACTAGGCCGGATGTGGTTTTCAGCATTAGCGGTCCATATTGAGGGAACCTAATTATAATAATGATGGTTATTATTATTATTATTATTATTATTATTATTATTATTATTATTATTCGTGCAGACCTCTTTGGAGAAAGTGATAAAGGCTACATCAGAACAGAATATATATATATATATATATATATATACATATATATATATATATATATACATATATACACATATACATATATATATATATATATATATATACACACACACACATTACGTGAGCGCGTGCTTGAATATAATTGAATAAAATCCCAAATTCCGTTTTGTGGAACTGAATAATTTATAACAATTGCTGCAGATCGACCCTACATTTATCAGTCTCTCTGACCTTGATTTCACAGAGCACCCTTTCCATCACAGGGCACTCTGGTTTTGCACGTATAAGCGTCGCAACGACAATGGTCACCCCTTTCCCCGTCAAGTATCGTTTCCAGTTTTTACTTGAAGGACCGCGTCGCATTCCTTCGCCGCGGTGGAGAGTCTTACCTCCGAGCGCCGGTGGTGCCAGGGACGTGGACAGCAGAGAGACATGTGGCCCAGAGGAACGCACTGGCGTTTGAGAGCCAGAAGGACCCCAGCGCCGGATGGCGAAAAGTCCTTGCCGGTCCTCTAGATAGATCATGGCTCTCCGAGTCCTAGGCAATAAGATCTAAAAAAGTACATCCTGGGTGTCACTTGCACATGGTGATAACAAGGTGCTTCCTGCACGGCAAGGTGGGGGAGAGGGGGAGGGGAGATAGTCCCCCCACCCCCCTCTCTCTCTTCATCTCACCCAAATTAGCTTTCTTCCCCCCCCCCACAACCTCTCTTCCGAATATGCTATCCTTAATCCCCCATAAATTCACCCTCCCACCTCTCCCCCATCTTCTCCCCCACCCGTAACCCCACCTCCAAACCACTTCTCACGTGGCACGTGCGATATCCCCGCTAGTTCATCCTCATTTATTCATAGGGTCTGCAAGACGTCCCAGAGGTATCCAGGCCACCACAGTCCCCCTATAGGATTTTGTGGGGTGCGGGTAATATATTCGCTCGCCTTTTGACTGTTATTACTGTAGTAATTGTTCTTGCTTTTCCAACAGTTTCCGGTGAGGTATATCTTCCTATTAAAGAAACAAATCTGTCAAGAAGCGCATTTGAAACGTAGACACGAAAAGTGAGGAAAAACAAGCGAGTGTACTTAAGAACATTCCATTATGACAGCATAAAAGCAAATACGTAACAATGTTCCCGTGAAACAAAGTAGAAGTTGAAACTTCCAAGATGATGAAAAATTAATAAACGCGAGGAGAGTTTTTTTTTTAGATTTTTTTTTATTTTCGTCCCGCCTCAACGCATTGATCTCCGCGCCATTGATCTAGGAACAGGTGTGAATGAGAGAGAGAGAGAGAGAGAGAGAGAAGGTTGGGTGGGTTTAGTCAAGGTGATGCACGAGTAAAGAAAGTCTTTGGGGGTGGTGGAGGAAGGGATGGGAAGGGGGAGGCCTTGGCTTGGGGGGATGGGGGGAGGAGTGGTGTAAGAGGAATTCTATTCATTAAATCGACACCTCAGCGCGTTGTCTTAAGAAGGCTAAAATCGCTAAGGAGTCATTTGATAAAAAAAAAAAAAAGGAAGAATTGAAAAAAGAAGTCTCGTGAATTAGAGAGAGAGAGAGAGAGAGAGAGAGAGAGAAAAGAAGTCACTGTTCACAGTGGAAGATTTAGATTCGCCCAGGTGGTTTGTGTATCTTTTAAGAATCTCGGTTGACGTCTCTCTCTCTCTCTCTCTCTCTCTCTCTCTCTCAATCCTCGCTAGAGACTTTTGCTCTTTTGTTTATTTAAACGCTTTCGTGAATACAGGCCAAGTGATCAGTTTGGCGAAATGTGCGTTTGTTTCCTTAAGAAAACAAGACAGGGTCATTCTGTCAAAGCTATTTTTATATGAAATTGTTACAGCAGGGTAAAGTGCCGAGAATTTCTTACTTTTCTTTGAGTAAAACATGACATTACATACATACATACATATAAATATTATATATATGTATATATGGTGTCCTTTTACTCAAAGAAAAGTAAGAAATTCTCTGCACTTTACCTTGCTGTAACTATTTCATATAAAAACAGTTTTGACATATCATGTATTAATTCTGACGCTTGCTTCTTACTCTGTCTACAGTCTAACTAAGCAACATTAACATAGCAAAACTCAAAGTAAAATTGAAATGAGACTTCTTCGATCAATCCTCGTAAAATCAGGCCCTCAACTCAGTAGACTCTATACAAATTCGTTTTCCCTTTATTTTCACGAGCGGACAGAAGGCTGCTTCTACGTGCGCAGGAGGATATACCAAAGAGTAAAGTCATGTCTTTTGCATCCGGAAGTCATGCACGTGCAACCAGGAAGGTTGTCAGCACTACTGGCACAAATCAGCGCCAGCAGCCGCAGCACAGTTGCCTGTGACCTCTTGACAGCGCGGTCGCTTTTTCATTTTTTTTTTTTTTTTTTTTTAGGTGTTTCGGTAAGGTGGCGGTACTGACATTGGCCCGCGTTTTAGTAAAATGGGACCAATTTTCCCCTCATTCAGCGGAGCACACACACACCACTATTGCAAAGCGGTTGGGACGTAATGCGAGAAACAATTAAAATCTTAAAAAAAAATAAAAAATAGCTCTCATTCTCAAAGGCAACAGCAACATCAGACATTTAGAATTGCTCCCAAAACGTCATCAGCTTTAGCAAAACATCAACACCAACAAGCAGTGAGAAAACTGCGTCACCGTAAACAAATGAGCTAAGCATTTTTAAGAACTCGGTTGCCACCACCCTCCCTCCCCTCTTCCTCATTCCCCCCTCACCTCCAACATCTCTCTTACTAATCCCAGCCAGCCTCTATGTTTCGAGGTGGGGAGCCCCTACCCACACCCCCAAATTTTAACCCACCCCACCCCTTTCCCCGCCCACCAAGGGAGCACCGTGCCCCCACTCCCAGCATTCAGCTCCCCCCCCTCCAACCCCCCACCTACTCCTCCTCCTCCTCCTCCTCCTCCACCCACTCATAATTGAAACAAAACATGAGGGTAAGCATTCTCTTGACTCACCCCAGTATAAACATGACCACGCTCTGGCTAAGGATATTAGTTTACACGGCCGAAATGACCGGCCGAATGTTAATATTACCAGACGGAAGCGTATGTTGAAAGTATGGGCTACTGGGATACATAAATGCGTGTGACGTTTGTTTGTGTATTAACTGAAAGGGGAATTCCAATCACTTGTAACATCTTGCGTAATGCATGACCGCGATCTTGATGATTCTGGGAAGTTCGATATGATAATTGCGTCAAGATGGGTTTCCCCCATTATTATTTGTCCACGATTTTTGGGAGTAATCTCAGGTCTACGGTCGGCATGACTGGAATTTTCTGAGAGAGAGAGAGAGAGAGAGAGAGAGAGAGAGAGAGAGAGAGTTACTTTCGATTGAGTAAAGCTTCCAGCAACTCCTGAGAATTTCTGACACTGTTCTTCGAAGAATTCACTGCTTGTTTAGTTAACTGTTTATAATAATAATAATAATAATAATAATAATAATAGTAATAATAATTCCTCTATTCTTGGCATTTACATTTTACTGAGATATAGATTACACACTATATATATATATATATATATATATATTATATATATATTTGTGTATGTGTGCGAGCGCGTGTATTTTTACAGTATGTATTTACAAACCAATCGATAAATATAAATAAAAAATACCCCATCAATCCTGCCTCATTGTCAGTAAACAGATACCCGGTTAGTGATAACATCTTTATACCATTCTTATGATGATTGGGCAGCCATTATTAGCCGTCACTAAAACGTGTGTGTATGTGTATGCGTGTGTATGTGTGTATGTGTGTCTGTTTGTTCAGCGTAAGCCTACCACTTGCATTCATTCCTCCACGGTCATCTGCCAACCATTGCCATACGTGCGGGCAAATGAGTTATCACCTGTCATCGTGCAGGTGTTATCGTGTGCCATTCTTGTTATCTCGACGACCTGAGAATGCGATGCTGCGAGTTCTCGAGATGGAAAGAATGCGATAAGGGAATACGAGGTCATAATTATGACCTCTCTTTTTTTTTTTCAACGTCGTTTTTATTGTGTATTTTTTACGTCGGTTTTTTTTTTTGGGGGGGGGGGCGGGGAGGCTTCTTAGCTGTAAAGTGTCAGTTTTTTCTTCATTTGATGAAGAGGTTTAATTAAATACTGAGGCTTGTTGGTATTGCGTAATAATTAAATAAGTTTGTATATATATATATATATATATATATAATGTAAATGTATAAATATAAAATGTATATGTAAATACACACATATATATACAGTATATATATACTGTAAATACATACATACATACATACATACATACATACATACATACATAGAATAGAGAAGGAGAAAAATGCTATTCTCAGCCGAACGACAAAGTCAAACTTCCTCCCCGCGCTGCAATAGGCCTCCCATAAATCAAGAATCCTTGCAATTTGTCAGAAATCTTCGATCGCAGATAAGGGCTGCCCTAGAGAGAGAGAGAAGAAAAAAAAAAAAAAAAAAAAAAACAAGGGCCGGGCCAGGGCTTATCAGATTTCGTAGGAAGGGCAGTACTAATGGCCTTGCACATCTACAGTAGACACGCAGGAGGCCGAAGAATCGAGTAACGTGTTTATTTAGCCGGGAAGACGGACATGAGGCCATAGCATCATCAGAGGTTCTCTCTCGCATGTGAGGCGGTTCGAGATCTCTAGACGTGGATTTTACAGTACGTTCTTGTGGAGCCTACTGTTTATTTAGATGTTTATTCGCTGCTGCTATTATTATTATTATTATTATTATTCGCTGCTGCTATTATTATTATTATTATTATTTATTATTATTATTATTATTATTGAACCAAACAAAAGCTTCTTTCAGTTTTCTTCTGAAGATGGAAAGAGAAACCCACAAGATTCCTGTGTATAATGTGTTTACTTGTAAATATATTTAGATGTTTATTCGCTGCTGCTATTATTATTATTATTATTATTATTATTATTATTATTATTATTATTATTATTATTATTATTATTATTATTCAGTCCTCAGATTGTAGTTATTTCCCATTATTAGTCAGTCCTAAGATTGTAAACTCTCTATTATATTGTTTTCATTTCTCAGGGATTATTTTTATTACTGGGCTGAGAGAGAGAGAGAGAGAGAGAGAGAGAATATTCACAATATCAATCTACATTCTGTGGAATAGTCGAAAGAATGCAAATCTGCATGAATGCTTGCTTGCTTGAGAGAGAGAGAGAGAGAGAGAGAGAGAGGGCATAAGCTGTTTCATCATGCACGTCTGCTCTACATTTACGAACTCATTCATTCTTTCATCATGGCGTCTAAATATCGCCATGCTCTGGGGCGACTCATGAGAGAGAGAGAGAGAGAGAGAGAGGGGTTGCAAATAAACAAAAGCGATTCTTTCGCCTTGCGTCTCTCTCTCTCTCTCTCTCTCTCTCTCTCCCACCTCCTTGTGTGGTCGAACTCATTTTATTAATGATTCTTCTGCGAAGACTCCAAGAAAACAAAAGTTCCATTTGATTATTATTATTATTATTATTATTATTATTATTATTATTATTATTATTATTATTATTATTATTATTATTATTATTATTATGTTGCATTTACATTTAATTGTGGCTGTTATTTTTTTCGTGGTAGGTGAATCATATTGTCGTTTAATAATCATGTTTAAAATAGTACAAAAGTTACGTAAAATTTATTATTATATTATTATTATTATTATTATTGTTATTATTATTATTATTATTATTATTATTATTATTATTATTATTATTATTATTATTATTATTATTATACAACAGAAATGCAAAATAAAAAATATAAACAATAATTAAACCTGTCATATGATAATCATACTTTTTAAGGAGTATAAAAGCTACATATTATTATTATTATTATTATTATTATTATTATTATTATTATTATTATTATTATTATTATAAAACAAACAAGCAATATAAAAAATATAAGTAATTATTGAATTGTAGTATGATAATCATACTTTTTAAGTAGTCTAAACCTACCTAAAATCATTATTATTATTATTATTATTATTATTATTATTATTATTATTATTATTATTATTATTATAAAAAAGAGAGCCAGTATAAAACAAATATAAACAAACAATGAGAAATTATCCGGAACTTTCCAAGAATCTCAGTTAAACAAATTAAACAATTTCAATAAAAATCTTTCAGTCCGAGAGCTTTCAGCAAGTCTCCCATTGTGTGACGTCATTAAGCTAACGTACTTCAGACTCTCTCTCTCTCTCTCTCTCTCTCCTCTCTCTCTGTGTGTGTGTCTTCTCGCCGACGCTGGAGTAGTTAGCACGGTCTTAATTGTTCCCATATGCGTCCTACATAAGGATTTACATGGCAGGAGGACTCGCCGCTTTTATTTTAAGCTTTTGATATTCCGATTCCTTCTGTGCCCCGTCTTTTATTTTATGCTCTTGGTGTACCGATTACTTGTAATTATTTTGGATTTTCTTTTTTATTTGTTGTGTGGCTCCTAATCGGTATTTCAGATGAAATTATATACATATATATATATGTATATGTATGTATGTTTATATTTATATTTATGTATGTATAAATAAAGATAAATATATATATATATATATATATATATATATGTATGTATGTATGTATGTATGTATGAAAAGTGTAAAACATGAAAAAGACAAGAGATGAGGGTCATGGGGTTTTCCAACTGGTGACAGGGCGGTGGAGGAGGAGGAGGAGGAGGGGGAGGAGGGAGAGAGGGGGGTGGGGTGAGGGGGTAGTTGGCCAGCGGGAGGGGAAATCATGTTGGGGGTGGCGGGGGTGGTGAAGGGGGGGGGGGCGGGCGGCTATCGGGATGGATTAGGCTGTAAGATGGCCGGGTCCATAAGGTCGCCAGTGATGAGTAAAACATGTAAATAAGCGGTGGTCCAGCTGGTTGGTGACGATGCCCCTCCCCCTTTCCTACCTCTCCCCCCTTCTCTCCCCCTCCCCCTACCCCCTTCCCATGGTCCGTCATGTGGCTATCCTCCGTTGGCATTCTTCGTCCTCTTCCTTTCTTCCCCACGTCAGTTTTTTTTTTTCTTCATTATACGTGGTTGGTATGGCTATTTTTTTTTTCTTTTTATAACTGATATCAAAAGCTGACTCTTAAATGTATTTATGGGATTCAAATACGCTAAGTCATTCTGTTAGGCGTTGTTCTTCAGTCAGTAGAATAATCTACTTTTAATAGGATTTTGGTATTTTTGTATTTTGGCTCGATGTGTATAACTCATAATCCCAGTGTATTTCATGCGAAATAAAGAACTTATTATTATTATTATTATTATTATTATTATTATTATTATTATTATTATTACTATAATAAGGATCTA
>JANJGK010000015.1:51351535-51354035 GCA_039081455.1 Macrobrachium rosenbergii
GTCGAGTGAATGTCAATATTGTATACATTTTTGCAATCATTTTCGGTTTTCAACAATTTTCTTTTCATATATACAAAAAAGCTGCATTTAAATAGTCAGAATAATTGAAACTACTTCAGCTCAGTATACAAAAGACCTATTGTATAGACGATGGACACAGTACAAAATACATCAGTAAGAAGTATTATTATTATTATTATTATTATTATTATTATTATTATTACAAATACAATACGATCACTATCTTTAATGATTTATTATTATTACTATTATTATTATTATTATTATTATTATTATTATTATTATTATTATTATTATTATTATTACACATATGATGTGACCACAATCTTTAATGACTGCGACGCCTGAATTAGCAAACTGTGTTAGTGAGATATTGTACAAACAAAGAAAAGGAGTGATTTTAGGAAGTCGTCGATGACAAGTTGATGTTTTGGGGCCACGAGACTTTCCACCTGGAGGAATGAGAAGTCTATGCGGGATGAGGACAACCTCGTCAAGGTCACCTCTCCCCTCCATCCACAACCTTCGCTGAGGTCCACTCTCTCCTTGCCCCCTCCCCCCATAGATATGTTCAGGGCTAGTTCCAGGAAAATTATTTAAGGTCGAAAATAAGGGTCAAATTTAAGGTCACATATTAAGTGGATGGGATAACCTCGTCGAGGTCACCCCCCCAATTCTCAACCTCGTCGAGGGCCACTCTCCCCTCCCCCCCTCCCCCCACAGTTATGTTAAGGGCTGTTACGGGAAAAGGATTTAAGGTCGAAAATAAGGGTTAAAATTTAAGGTCACATTAGGTCGATGGGATAACCTCGACGAGGTCATCCCCCCAATCCCTAATCTCGTCGAGGTCCACTCACCCGCCTCCTCCCCCCTACAAATATGTTAAGAACTGGTTACAGGAAAAGGATCTGAGGTAAAAAATAAGGGCCAAATTTAAGGTCACAAATAAAGTCTATTTGATGAAAAGGGCAAAAAGGATTTAAGGTCGAAAATAAGGGTCAAATTGAAGGTCACATATACGGTCAATTTGATCAAAAAGGGCGAAGAGGACTTAAGGTCGAAAATAAGGGTAAAATTTAAGGTCACATATAAGGTCGATTTGATGAAAAGGGCAAACCTAAGGTCAAAAATAAGGGTTAAATTTAAGGTCACATATAAGGTCGATTTGACGGAAAGGGCAAAGAGGACTTAAGGTCGAAAGTAAGGGTCAAATTGAAGGTCACATATAATGATGATGACAAGGCATAAAAATACGGACAATATCAATGATACAAATATTCATCATCATCATTATTATTATTATTATTATTATTATTATTATTATTATTATTATTATTATTATTATTATTATTATTATTATTGAAGAAACAAATTTATTCTTAAATATATGTGCCCATACATAACGGTGGATTTGTTTCTTTAAAGCTCATGCCACTATGAGAATTTTTTTATTCGTTCATTCATTAATTATTATTATTATTATTATTATTATTATTATTATTATTATTATTATTATTATTATTATTATGAAACCATACATAACTGCGGCTTTGTTTCTTCAAGACTCACGCTACTGTGAGCATTTTTAAAATTATTATTATTATTATTATTATTATTATTATTATTATTATTATTATTATTATTATTATTATTATTATTATTAAACGAGCCACCAAAAAGAATAACTTATTCACTAAATTTAATTTCAAAATGACGAATGCGGGAAAAAATGAGAGAAAAGCGTATTGTATTGGTAATGAAAATTCACTTAATATCATTTATCCCAACAAACTGAAGAAATACTGACCAATAACATCACAGCATTTTGGGGCAAAATGCCCACATAACAAAATATCCCCTGCCCATAAAAGGCGTAGGGATGAAACGCTTCAGCAATTAAAGTGACAGGTGATGAACAAATGTTGGTGTAGGACAGCAGGGGTTTGACCGGTGTCCTACAGGTGTCCTACTGGGCGGGGTTCGACCCCACCCCCGAACGCCCCCGCCCACCGGGGGGTCCTTAACCGAACCGTATCCTACACCCACTAAATCTTCCCGACATCGGTTTTTGGACCATGAGGAGGGCAGGACCTTGCCGAGAATTTGTCTTCTTTCGGGTAATGAATCTTGACAGTTTATATACATGTATGTATTTGTATATATATATATATATATATATATATATATATATATATATATATATATATATATATATATATATGTGCGTGTGTGTGTGTGTGTGTGTATGTATGTATATATATATATATATATATATATATATATATATATATATATATATATATATATGTATATATTGTTTTTGTGATTTATTCAACCAAAACTTTGATACTTCTAGGAAGGTAGACATCGTTTTAGCATTCATTAATTTGATTCTCACACAGAATGTCCCGACAGAAGTGACCAACAGCTCATTTGAGGAATAATAATAATAATAATAATAATAATAATAATAGACAAC
>JANJGK010000015.1:51364035-51366535 GCA_039081455.1 Macrobrachium rosenbergii
GTGTCTTAGCACGACCGGGATAAGATTTAGGTTAGGGTGAGTGGAAGGGTGAGTAGAAGGGTGAGTAATGCCAAGAGTGGAAAGGGTGGACAGCCGCCCCACAAGGAAGAAGAAGAAGAAGAAGAAGAAGGCACTGGTTTACTCCCCACTCCCCCACCCAACAACCCACACCCACACAATCGTGCCCCATCATACCCGCCAGGCTGTACAGGCCACAACAACCCAGACTTGAATCTTCCGTGGGAACCGCGTGTTCACATGACCGGGGCAGTATTGCACTTCCTCTCGGCTCCTAAACAAACTGGTAATTATTTGTTACTCACACTGCATACTTCGGCCGTCCGCTCAGTCCTTATTCTCTCATACTTGCTGACCTGGAAGGTTGAATTTCAAGCCTTTCGAGCCAGTGGCCCCTTTGGTGGGCTTGTTCCATATGAAGAGGGCTCGTCTTCTGAGTAATAATAATAATAATACAAAATTCAACTATAATTTCGTCTATCTTTTAGCATTTGCATTTCATTTAACAACTGGAAGTTCTACACCATCAACGAAGGTCCCTATCCGAAATAATAATAATAATAATAATAATAATAATAATAATAATAATAATAATAATAATAATAATACAAAATTCAACTATAATTTCGTCCATCTTTTAGCATTTGCATTTCATTTAATAACTGGAAGTTCTAGTGCATTAACGAAGGTACCTATCCGAAATAATAATAATAATAATAATAATAATAATAATAATAATAATAATAATAATAATAATAATAATAATAACACTACAAAATTCAACTATGATTTCGTCCATCTTATTGCATAAGCATTTCATTTAATAACTGGAAGTTCTAGAGCATTAACGAAGGTACCTATCCGATATAATAATAATAATAATAATAATAATAATAATAATAATAATAATAATAATAATAATAATAATAATAATAATAATAATGGGTGGTTCGACATTAGATGAATAATAAATCACTGTCCTTAAAGAATGCGTAAATTTAACTTTGGACCTCATCGTAAATTATGAAGGTTTGAGTTATGCATAATCTTTGAAAACCTTGACTTCACAGTTGTCGTGATGTCAATGTCAACAAGCTACTACATCAATCAATCAATACTAACAATTAAGATAAATGCAGCATTAGAAATACTGTAAGATAATTTAAAATTTACGCCATGTCTTCGCATCTTCCCAAATGAAAGTAAGAGGAATATATGAAAAAAAAGTAAAAAATACAATCGACTTTTCTGTACAGCGTATAATCAAGGCCACCGAAAATATTAGATCTATCTTTCGGTGGTCTCGGTATAATGCTGTATGAGCCGCGGCCCACGAAACTCTTAGCCGGCCGTGGCGGCCTGTGTTGTTGCGTTGCCAGAAGCACGATCATGGCTAACTTTAACCTTAAGTAAGATAAAAACTACTGAGGCTAGAGGGCTGCAATTTGATATGTTTGATGATTGGAGGGTTGATGATCAACATAACAATTTGCAGCCCTCTAGCCTCAATAGTTTTTAAGATCTGAGGGCGGACAGAAAAAGTGCGGACGGACAGGCAAAGCCGGCACAACAGTTTTCTTTTACAGAAAACTAAAACGATTTTAAAGGAGCCATTCCGCAACAGCATCACGTTTGCCAGGAGTGGCCAGGTAATCAAATGCTAAGGAAACTCGCATAGATAAACGAATTTTTTTAAACAGCGTCTATCGCGTGTATATGAATATAATGAATAAACAGCGTCTATCGCGTGTATATGAATATAATGAATATATACACATAATACACAACGCACCAAACCACATAATTCACACACGCACCACTAACTGAAAATAACGCCTTTGCTCCAGAAAAATGGATAAACAAAATATACCCTCACGTATAGCAGTGGGCAAATATATAAGGGGTTACTTACAGTCGGTTAAATTAACATATGAGCAGTTAGACAAAAATATTAACAACTCAATATATCCAAGAACAGTTATGATTTTCGATCCTGAAAATGAACAAACAAACAGGCAACTGAATTGCACAAATAACTGAAAACATGCACAAAGCATACACAAGCACACCTGTACCAGGAACCCATACGCACACACGGATGAAAGCAGATAAAAATCGAAAACCTCAAAGCAACTTGTAACAGCGGATGCTAAAACCTCTCCCGGTATCCTCCCGGTATGCGAATTATCCGCATCTCTCCTCGGGGACCCGTCGGGAAGGAGGGAGTATAGGCGATCCATGCCACACCAGCGATCAAGACCGGAGATATGATTCAATTAGAAGCGTTGGCGGAGTACCGCTGGGCAAATGTCGAGACCCAGTTCATTTTCCAGGGCCGTCTTTATTGATCTCCGAATCATGACGACCCCGGCGGTCTTTTGCGGCTTCGGAGACCGGAGAAAAACTCGGTTTTCCCTTGAGATCGATCCGAGAGGAAGATAGAATGGGTGCGAAGTGCATGTGAAGGTGAAAGTGAAGAAGA
>JANJGK010000015.1:51369287-51386787 GCA_039081455.1 Macrobrachium rosenbergii
AACGCGACTACTACTACTGACATCTCTCTCTCTCTCTCTCTCTCTCTCTCTCTCTCTCTCTCTCTCTCTCTCTCTCTCTCTCTCTCTCCATCACACTTCATATCTTGGGTGGAACAAGAACCAAAAGTTTCACAGACGTCAAATTTCGCATCAAATCTTACAAATTTTACTCTCTCTCTCTCTCTCTCTCCTCTCTCTCTCTCTCTCTCTCTCTCTCTCTCTCTCTCTCTGTGCCATAACTGGTTTTAAAGTCCGCGAAATCATTCTCGGGAGTAAATAAACTCGAGAAAAAGGAGGATTAATCGACAGCCTCGAAAAGGTCAGTTGTCTCATTGTATTGGGATCGATCTCAATTCGAACCGCGTTAAGGACCACATTCGCAAGAACGGGATTAATGATCATCTTCACATTTTCATCTTCACATTTTCCACCGCCTGGAGAGCGTCTCTCTCACCTCTGTTGGTTGGTCAGGGACCAGAGGTCCACATCGGGTCTCTTGATCCCTTTTCAACGCCGTACCTCTTCAGAAGTTTTTCGCCGAATTCAATTTTACCTCTGTTGACCTCAATAGTGAATTTTGTACCAAACAGTCAATTGTTGTGAGTCATAACCTTTTGGGATGGGTTTCCAGCGCCATTCCATTTAAACCGTGACTGCTCCCACCACAGCTGCCTAACTACCAGATACATAATCTTCTGCTTAGGTCAACAGAGCACAATAGACCTTAAATCGAGCCTATTTACCAAAGATTTGAACCTGGGTCCTTTCGCCATGTACATACATACATACATACATATACATATATGTATATATATATATATATATATATATATATATATATATATATATATATATATATATACATATATACCTGTACACATATATATGTGTGTGTGTTTTCGTCATTATTCAGTCTTCAGTTTTCCTTAATTGAAGAAAGCGCCATCATTAATAATACATATTACTTAATATGTTCATCCATTAACTCTTAGATTAAGACTGAATACGGCACTGCTCACATTCATAATCAGAAAAAAAGTATTAAGTGCAACCCAATGTATTGTAACCTATGAAAATAAATAATAAGCCTATTTGTGTCCTAAGTTGAAATTTTTTTTACCGTTTTCTTAATTAGAGACCCGTCCAGTTATTTCCCTTCCCTCTCCATCTCTCAGTGCCCAAAAACCAAGTCTCCTGACCACAGCCCTCCCTTACCCCACCCCACCCCCGCCCCATAACACCTCATAACCCCTCAATTAAAGATGATGGGGTTGAAACTGGACAAACTACCTAATCCAGGGAAAAACGCGCGCCGCCGCACTCCGTCGCGTCTATTATTTTTCGAGGTTAATTCGTCCCCTCCATCTTATCTCCTATCAGCATCTGGCGGCCAAATCATAACACGATTCTGTCTCATCTTCGATTCGGACGACGCATTCGAGGCCGTTGTTCTTCCATTCCAGGCCCCGATGGATGAAGACCGTAGGGTCGAAATCGCCGTTCCAACGACGTTCATTTTCACACGGACTGCCGAGGCCCTCGGAGGAGGACCGTAATCACGCCGACTGTATCTGCGGCATCAATGGTCATGTTTCGCTTCGATAATGTCTGTGTCGTATCATTTCTGTTTGCTTTGTTTTATGTCCGCCGTGACTGCCTGCGAATGTTTCTTTCTTTTTTTCTTTTTTTTTTTTTGCTGTTGTTGTTGTTGTTGATGCGGCACTCTGTCATTGTCATGTTGTCATTAACTTTCGAGTCGCTTTTATCTTTTATCTTTTCGTCTTTTTTTTTTTTTTTTTTTTTGCTGCAGAATCTTGGCTTCGAAGGTTGGAGGGGGGGGGGGAGATGAATTAACGGTGCTTTGGCGACTTCGAGTAAGATGGACGCCGCCGTCGAAGGCAACCATAAAAAAACTAATACCTTTTAAGAAAGATTGCACATAAAATAATATTAATATCCCTTTAATTTCCTCGGTAGCCATTGCCTCTTGCTAACAAGAGCCGCCTACCTTTGGCATTACAGAAAATACCATAAATTTCTGAAAATCAAAAGGAAAATATTATTAGCTTCAACTAATTTCGCCTTGAAACCGCAAAAACAATTTTCCTTTAAGAAAAATAGAAAAAAAAAAATATTACCTGTTAAAATCAAAAGTTTCCAGGACATCCAAAACATGCATAAAAAAAAAAAAAATCGCTTAAAGTTCAAATTTATCCCGGACTTCCAAAAACATTTCTTTTGCCATTAAGCGAAAGACTGGAATATTAATTAAATCACGCTCCACTCGTCTCTCCTCTCCTTCCAGGCCAAGCCTCCAGCTGCCCGTTAGCATTCCAGAATGCGCTCTGGTGGTAGTGCCGCTGCTTATGCTCGATTCTTCGACGAAAGGGAAAGGACTTGCTGACCGCAAGTCATAAATTCCCTTCGCCTCGTAAAGGGGATAAGAACGAGTTTCACTTGTCAATAAGCGAACAAGTTTATTTATACTTTATAGGCTTCGCTGACTTACCAGAGCGGCTCCAGTGATAATAATCGATGAAAGATGAGGGAGCCTTCAGACAATTGCGAGAGTTTTTGCGGTCGTAATCAATGAAAGAGTTACGTTCTTGAAGGTACTGTGATTTTTTTTTTTTCCTGAGGTTAAGGTAGGGTCATGCAAATCTCACCGGTAGGCTGTTAGAGAAAGTTGATGAACGAATATTTAAAGATGAATAATGACACTGATACCTGTTCGAGAAGTATGTAGCTTAAAATTTACGGATTTAGAAGGATGGGTTAAAATTGCAAACACGCAGAGGATTTGATGCCCAGAGGTAGTATGTAGGATTAAAATGTAAAAAAACTATGAAATCATAGCTAAATATTTAAGAAAAAACAAAAGTATGAGTCTATAACGGGAAAATAAAAGTACGCTCTCGCTCTTAAATGTTAAGGAAAACAAAGATTAATATTCGTGCATCAGATCTTATCAATTCGGCATCCTTCCCCCGTCGCCAGAGAGCACTTCCTCCCTTCCCCCCCTCCCCACGACAATACGGACACGGACACGGTCTGGTTGACCTCTGGTCGAGAGAAATGCAAATCTTAATCAGATCCACCCCGTGGCACGGATCAGGGCCACCAGATCCACCCCGGGGCACGGATCGGCCCAGATCCGCCAGAGGTACGCACTGCCCTGCGAGTAGCATTGCATTCCCTTGGGACCGGTATCTCCGTTGCACAGAAAGAGGACCGCGCGAGTTCTTCCTAATTCCCAGCAGCGTTTGGGGCACTCGTCTTCTTCTTCTTCTTCTTCTTCCTCTCCGGCGTGCGAGTTAACCATTGTTCCTAAATTGGAACAAGTGGATGCCCTTGTCCGTGTCATCAGGTTGAGCTAAGCCTTTCCCCCCCTCCTGCCCGGACACCTATCTCGTCCTCCACCCCCCTCCTTCCCTTCTCCCACCCCCTTCTTCCCTCCCCCTTTCCCCCCACCCCCATAAAAAGGAGACCCCCTTTCTCCTTTCTCTCTCTCCTCGAACGGAGTACAAGTTACTCCCACCTTCACCTTCTGGTGCCTGGAACTAAACGCTGACCCACTGATCTTCCTGACGGTGGGTCGTCCCTCTCATATCTGATTTCGTTGCTTGCCCAGATACTTACTTATTTCGCAGTTTCTCCCAAGGAGGAGGGATTTAAGCTGGCTAAAATCTCTCTTCTTTCAATGACGAGTCCTTGGAGATTTTTACAAATATCTGCTTAAATTAACGTCAGCGAAAATGTGGTAAATTCTTAAACTGTCATTTTCAGTGACCAAATCGACAAGGAAAATAATGCGTAAATGACAATTAACGACAATAAACTGAGAATCGTTTTCAATGTCAGTTTTCCGGAACCCGAACCGACGGGAAAATTAAAAGTCAGGAGAAAACTGGAAATGGCGAAAAGGTTGAAAGTCTTCAGGACACATGAAAATTCTCCGCGAGTACCTTAAAAAGACCACCCTTCGCCTGAAAAGGTTAACCTTAAATCTCGAGACGTAAATAGTTCCCTTTCAGACACCTTAAAATTATCATCATTTGCTTCAACAGAAGGTCAAAAGTCTTCTATTACGAGGACAAAGCTTGACCTCCTTCCTGCCTGACCAGACTCTCGCTGAATAAAAGTACTTTCCTCTTTCCCTTCTTCTTCTTCTTCTTCTTCTTTGATTAACCTCCAGAACTCTTGTCAGTGGTCTTGGAAAACATCGTCCCAGCATTTTATATATTGCCTTTTCATTAAAAGGGGGTCAGAGCGTTTGACCCCATTCGAGATTTCACTGACCTCCTCTCTCGTGGTCACGGGGATCTGAATTTTTATGACGTTCGGACCTTTTGCATTGTGGGGCGGACACAGACAGTTCGTGCATTACAACATTCGTGAAGTCCTGTTTCTTTTCTTCGTTTGACTCTCTGCAGTTTCATCTGGACAATGTTCGTGTCCCTAATGGAACCATAAAGACTTTTTTTATTATTATTACTATATTTCTGCTGCGTCTGAATATCAATAACTATTATTTATCTATTTATCTAGCATTTATCAATAAGGTATATTCTGTGGGTATTGTGGCTAAGTGGTGCAATGCTTCAGTCACGTTTGGCAGGCCTTTCTCTTGCCAGACAGCCCACCAGCCCACCCACCTATGAATGAGCAGAAGAGTTTGATGGGGTCAAGACGAAGGCCGTGGGGCTAGCAGATTCATTCCAAAAGGGAAAAAACGTACGGCAAATGATAAAATAATTTGTTGAAAATCTGCCTTCGTTTGATAACATTCCTCGTGTTTTTTCTTTATTTTGAAACATTTTACAGTGCAGTTTCAAATCAATTTCACAATTTGCAACCGCCATTGATCTAAGAGGCTAAATGTCAAAGCTGTATAGTGTACAATTTTTGGAAATATAGAAAATATGGAAACTAACTTCAAATGAAAGCAAAAACTCAGCAAACACATTTTAAACCCAAACTTCACATTTATACTAAGATGCTTTCCTGCTAGTCTAAAATAGGCTTATATGAGTAGTATACTATTTTATTCCTTTCTTTAGTGTTTCCTCCTATATCTCACTGCTATTAAATATAATTATAACATGTTCTTAACTGCCTGACAAGGTTTTTAGATAATATTTTAATGGAGGGGGGAGGTTGGCAGCTAGGGAGCGTGAAGAGACCTATACCAACAAGGATGCCTAATAAGGTCAGTTCTGAAAAATGACAAGTACACCTTCGCATTAGTAAAGTTTTGTTAAGCGATTCTGAAAATACGAAAGGATAAAATATCACATTCTGGAAGCGTATTGCATGGAGGACTGATTAGACTGATTAGGTAGGTATATTACAAAAAAACAAAAACACACACATAAACACACACATATATAGTATGTATCTATAAATTACTATTAGTAATAATAATTTTTTTTTTGTATCATCACTTTCTCGTGATCTTAAATGGAAAAATAAAGTCCGCAACGATATGTACATAGATTGCTATATACCGGAAGTTTTTGCCAGCTTGATTCAGGCTGATGAGGCCAACTGATCGAGTTGGCGAAAGCTTCCTGTATACATATTATATATACATATATATATATATATATATATATATATATATATATATATATATATATATATATATATATATATATATAGCAATATACCAATATACATACATACACACTATTGCGGACTTTATTTTTCCAGTAATAATAATAATAATAATAATAATAATAATAATAATAATAATAATAATAATAATAATAATAATAATAATAATAACATACTTTACTTCCTCTCATCACATAAATGCAATGGGAAATAAGAAAAAAAAAATAAATAAATACCAGCTAAACTAACAGTAAGGACAATTATCTGAACACTGTCTTCTCCCTTTTAAACTTCAAACACAGCGGCTTAATTTACCGCACAACCGCTAAGCACAGAAAATAATAGTAACATTCCCTATTCTTTACACTGCATTATGGAGTGTCACGATGCAACTTGCTCTTTTTATTTTCTCCGTTGTTCCCGTTGAGGACAGGGCAAAGGTGCATTGTGGGTACTGGAAGTGGTCTCCAGTAAGGATCTAACGGTGTTTGCCATCTGATATTTCTCCCTTAGAACAACGTGATTCAGCTTATTCATGTCCGTGCGAATTATGGAGGTTGGCTATTCCAAATAGAGAGAGAGAGAGAGAGAGAGAGAGAGAGAGAGAGAGAGAGAGAGAGAGAGAGAGAGAGAGAGAGATAGGAGTCGGTGTAGGTCCAAGGCGACCTTCGCTCGTTTTATGACTAGATTTTTCGGATTTATTAATCTAAAAGAATATCATGAGAGAGAGAGAGAGAGAGAGAGAGAGAGAGAGAGAGAGAGAGAGAGAGAGAGAGAGAGAGAGAGAGAGAGAGAGAGAGATATGAGTCGGTGTAGGTCCAAGGCGACCTTCGCTCGTTTTATGACTAAATTTTTCGGATTTATTAATCTAAAAGAATATCATGAGAGAGAGAGAGAGAGAGAGAGAGAGAGAGAGAGAGAGAGAGAGAGAGAGAGAGAGAGAGAGAGAGAGAGATAGGAAGGAGTCGGTGTAGGCCCAAGGCGACCTTCGCTCGTTTTATGACTAAATTTTTCGGATTTATTAATCTAAAAGAATATCATGAGAGAGAGAGAGAGAGAGAGAGAGAGAGAGAGAGAGAGAGAGAGAGAGAGAGAGAGAGAGAGAGGCGATGTAGGTCCCGAGTGACCTTCGCCCATTTTATACCTCAATTTTTCGGATTTATTAATCTAAAAGAATATCATGTGAGAGAGAGAGAGAGAGAGAGAGAGAGAGAGAGAGAGAGAGAGAGAGAGAGAGAGAGAGAGAGAGGCGGCCGTTGTAGGTCCAGAACGACCTTCGCCCATTTATTTGGGATTTATTAATATAAAAATATTATATACATTATGACATAACAATAACATGCCTCTATACTTTAAGGAAACACAACCGACCTCAGTAGGCTTTCAAAAAATATTGGAAACTCAAAGGTCATGCGAGAATTAGTTCTTATATATACTACATTAAGCAATGAAGTGCCAATGTGCAATTGGTCAAAAGTTCGTGCCAGAAGGCTTACATATTTTTTTTTTGAAGGGGGAGAGGGGAAGAAAAATATTACGGGTCCAGTTCAGATTAACAAATGGGTCTGCTTATTATTTGGTACTTCATCTCTCTCTCTCTCTCTCTCTCTCTCTCTCTCTCTCTCTCTCTCTCTCTCTCTCTCTCTCTCTCTCTCTCTCTAATCTGTCAAAAGTTCATGTCAGAAGGCTTGCCTATATTTTTTAAGTCAAGTACAAAATAACAAATGGGTCTACCTTACTATTTGGTGTTTCATCTCTCTCTCTCTCTCTCTCTCTCTCTCTCTCTCTCTCTCTCTCTCTCTCTCTCTCTCTCTCTCTCTCTCTCTCAACACTCTGGGTGACTGGCACTTTTCTGTACCCATTCACTCTCACCCGGTCTACCAAAAATCATGTCCCTCTGGGGCATCTAGCTACTTGAGACGAAGATAAAAGTACCCATCATAATTTGTAATTCAACAGCCCAATGATGCCAAAGGTGACTGCCGCTACCCCCCAAGAGCCTGGACCATCCCAAGGCAGCAACGGAGCGAGAAGAAAGAGAGGCATCGTCCACATCTCACGTTCAAGGCGGACATTACGTAAAAGACAGTAACGATGCATATATTCTCTCTCCTTCTCATTAGCTCCTCTTTTTCTTAACTGGTCTCGCAGACTAAAAGAATGGAAACCATTTTTTGCGCACTTTGCGAAATGACCACTTGTAATTACAACTTCCGGCCAACCATTTTCCACAATCGCCTCGCCGTGGGAGACTACGATGATGTTACATTGAATACCACGCTTACAGGTGGATCTCTCGGGTTATTGAGAGAGAGAGAGAGAGAGAGAGAGAGAGAGAGAGAGAGAGAGAGAGAGAGAGAGAGCATGCAATTTATCAGTGTTGATTCCATACATGCAATACTTTATGTTATATCTTTTCATTTCAATAGCATCTTATTTTTACGTTATCATTTTCTAAATCACTTCTAGTTTTCTGAAAAGAAAACTAATGTGACGGCTTTGTCTATCCGTCCGCACTTTTTTCTGTCTGTACTTTTTCTGTCCGCCCTTAGATCTTAAAAACTAAGACTGGAGGGCTGTAAATTGGTATATTGATCTTCCACCCCCCAAACATCAAACATACCAAATTGCAGCCCTCTAGCCTCAGTCGTTTTTATTTTATTTAAGGTTAAAGCTAACCATAATCGTGCGTATGGCAACGATACAAGCCATTCCAAAACCGGGCCGTGGTTAAAGTTTCATCGGACGCGGCTCATACAGCATTATACCGAGACCACCTAAAGATAGATCAATTTTCGGTGGCCTTGATTACGCGCTGTACAGGAAACTCGATTGCGCCGAAGAAACTTCGGCACATTTTTTACTTGTTTGTATAGGTTCCCCATTTTTTTCGTTTTTATAGCAAATCTTTATTCTCTCTCTCTCTCTCTCTCTCTCTCTCTCTCTCTCTCTCTCTCTCTCTCTCTCTCTCTCTCTCTCTCTGAGAAATTTTATTTATCTCTTGACAACAAAATTTGGTAACTATAAGAAGTACGACACCAAGAAGGAAATCAACTTCTCTTATTTTCAATTTTATTCAATGACTTCCTTTCTTTTTACATCTTCATAATTTTTTTATATTATCAAATTTTCTTAATAATAAATTACTTCCGTATTCCTCGAATTTTTTCTCATATTCTCTCATCCCTCACCTCTCAATTATTTCTTGGTCTGGTTTTTAAATCTCAATTATTTCTCGCCATTTTACTCTTCTCATTCTACTTTCTTGTTTGTTTATCTCTTCTTGCTCTCTTCACTTTCTTATATTTCTTTATTCTTACGGCATAAGGGTCAGCTCGCATGAGATCAATATTACTGCTCCTATCAGTACTTTTAAACAAAGCCTAACCTTCCCTTTCTTTGTTCCTTCATGGTAAATTCCAGTTATTATTTTCGTGGTCTAAAATCTAGTTATTATTTTCGTGGTCTAAAACCTATCATCTTCCCTATACCCATCTACCTTTTGTATAGGTCAATTATTCTTATTTATTCACTTCTCTTTCTTCCACTTCGTTCAAAACACCTTGTAAAACCCTCTTCTTATACTTATTTCCCACTACCGAACTCGGCTCCAGCTCTCTCGATCCCATCCCACACATTTCTCCTCCAGCTGCAGCAACCCATCCCGTTTCCCACCCCACCCCTCCCCCTCCACAAGGTCCTTCCAGATGGCACTCGGGGGCCACTCCGAGATCATAAAGAAAGGCGGGCGAACTCCTCCTGAGGTCAGGAAGAAGAAGAAGAAGGAGTTGCCACAATCTCTGTGCATGAGTGAACTCGCACACGCATACAGCCCAGAGTAACGAGAGTTATTTATGGGCGTGTGTCGCATGGATTATCACACTTGCCTTTGCAGACGACACGAGTTTGCTTGTGTTTAGATTTCGTTGCATGCGTGCGTGCGTTGCCCATCTTCCCTACTAAGAGGGGTGGAAGATTGCAACAGGAGAAAACGAGATTTGGGTATGTTTTCCCGGGACGCAACAATGACTCGCAGAAGTGACGTCAGCCGCACTTTGATTTCCATGACGTCCCGCTAACGGTTTTCGGTCGCTTTTGGGGCAGTTGCAGTCAGCAGCTGCTTAAAAAAAAAAAAAAAAAAAAAAAAAAACAAGCGCACGCGCAGTGTCAAAGAAAGGATACGCACGAAAAGGAAGGACCTCGTTGAATGATGAATAAGCGCCGGGCAATGAATAAACGTCCCAGATGAGATACCCCCATGGGATCACGGACGGACGATACCTGGAACGAAGAGGCAACAACAAGACCAGTCGTCCACCAGTCGTCGTGGCCGGTCTCACCAGTTTCCAGGAGGTGGGGAGGGACGGGGGGCAGGAGGAGGAGGAGGAGTCGAGACAGTGATAAGCAACGGCAGATGCAAAGACTCATCTAAGCCCCGTAATCCCCTTGATATTCGCCCTTACGGCCGCCATTAATTAGCTTCAGCTAAGTGGTTACTCCTGGCGCTCCTGATGAATCCCTTAATGGGAGCCATAGCTCGGAGGAGGTGCTGGATCGAAGAAGTTATGTTTCCGGTGAGGCTCTCCCTCTCACCCAACGCCTCCTATACTCCTGCTCCTCCACCTTAACCTCAACCTCCTCCTCCTCCTCCTCCTCCCACCACTTGCCCTTGCTCCCTGTTCTCTCTCTCTCTCTCCTTCGTCTCTTCCTCTGCCGAAGAGGACAAAGCAAGGCACAAGAGACGCCCCCAGGCACAGTTACAAATCACCTTCGCCACAAGAGGCATAATAAAAGTAATGTTTACATGTCCTTCAGAAACTAAAGTAATGTTTCTTTTGTGTGTGTGTGTGTGTGTGTGTATGTATATATATATATATATATATATATATATATATATATATATATATATATATATATATATATATATATATATATATATATATATATATATATATATGTATGTATATATAACCCAGTAGGATTCTTATCGTCAGAAGAAAAATCTCGAACCTGAATGATGGCTATCTAAAATTTGCTACTCTTATTAATATGCTTGTATTCGAATTATGTAGAGTTTGTTGATGTCACAGCACAAACTAGGCTAATTAGTAACTGTGTTCCTAATGTATTTACCAATGTATACCATTCAAGAAATAAAATATTTATGTTGATTCAACCTAAACCAATTACGATACTGACATTTCAATTACCCAAACATATTTTTCGACGATCAATTCATTCATACAGTACAGCTTCTGCTAACTTGTTCCAGAATTATTATTGATAATCAACAACAGATTTCACAAAGCTATGGATTCCCATTTGTTATAGCTTCACGTATTATCTGTATTATTTACACTATCTTCTATGCGTACATTCATTACCCTATCTTCTACAAAAAAAATAATTTCAGTACATTGCTTACCCTATCTATGTTATTCACCAGGGGCGGATTAATTTTTCATTCTTTTCGTCAACCTCTTGGGTCATCCTTCTTCATACAATTGGGGAATCAAGACAGGTGAGCTTAAATTTCAAGGTAAAGCAGATTTTCCCGCTTCCTCTTCCTTGGCGATGTTTGTTTATCTCATGGTGCAAATTAATATTTATACCGAATGAAATACAGCAGAGAGAGAGAGAGAGAGAGAGAGAGAGAGAGAGAGAGAGAGAGAGAGAGAGAGAGAGATAATTGGGGAATAAAGACAGGTGGGTTTAAATTTCAAGGTAAGGCACATTTTCCACTTCCTTTCCCTTGGCAATGTTTGTTTATCTCAATGTGCAAATTAACATTTATATCAAATGAAATACAGCACAGAGAGAGAGAGAGAGAGAGAGAGAGAGAGAGAGAGAGAGAGAGAGAGAGAGAGAGAGAGAGAGAGAGAGAGAGAGAGACTGTTGACGGAATGCTGCCATGCGTGAGAGATATCGATGATACAGGTAATCCATTAATCACGTGACGTCAGCGACTTACTTACATTCACATAACCTAAATGGCTTCACCTGCAAAGACCAGACGAATGTCCTCAGAATGATATATATCGGAGTGGTAAGGTCAAGAGTCAGAATCAGATCCGCAGCATGGAAATGTTTATCATGCAACTATAAGTCGGCCAGATACAGGTAACATTTCTGAGTGTTTTTCTTTTTAATGTACATACTTCTGGTTTTTCGTCTCTGCAGGAAATGAGGTCTGTGGGGAAAGGTATGTTTCAAGGACGCCTATTTTTAGTTATAAAATCAAGGATTTCCTCGTAAATTTCAAAAGAAAATTAAGGATTTCCTCGTAAGTTTCAAAAGAAAATCAAGGATTTCCTCGTAAATTTCAAAAGGAAATCAAGGATTTACACGTAAATTTCAATAGAAAGTCAAGGATTTCCTCGTAAATTTCAAAAGAAAGTCAAGGATTTCCTCATAAATTTCAAGAGAAAATCAAGGGTTTCTCATTAAGTTTCAAAAGAAAATCGACGATTTCCCATTAAGTTTTAAAAGAAAATCGATGATTTCCCCATGAGTTTCAAAAGAAAATCGACGATTTCCCCATGAGTTTCAAAAGAAAATCGACGATTTCCCCATGAGTTTCAAAAGAAAATCGACAATTTCCCCATGAGTTTCAAAAGAAAATCGACGATTTTCCCATGAGTTTCAAAAGAAAATCGACGATTTCCCCATGAGTTTCAAAAGACAATCGTCAAAAGAAAATCGACGATTTCCCCATGAGTTTCAAAAGAAAATCGACGATTTCCCCATGAGTTTCAAAAGAAAATCGACGATTTCCCCATGAGTTTCAAAAGACAATCGTCAAAAGAAAATCGACGATTTCCCCATGAGTTTCAAAAGAAAATCGACGATTTCCCCATGAGTTTCAAAAGAAAATCGTCAAAAGAAAATCGACGATTTCCCCATGAGTTTCAAAAGAAAATCGACGATTTCCCCATGAGTTTCAAAAGACAATCGTCAAAAGAAAATCGACGATTTCCCCATGAGTTTCAAAAGAAAATCGACGATTTCCCCATGAGTTTCAAAAGAAAATCGACGATTTCCCCATGAGTTTCAAAAGACAATCGTCAAAAGAAAATTGACGATTTCCCCATGAGTTTCAAAAGAAAATCGAAGATTTCCCCATGAGTTTCAAAAGAAAATCGACGATTTCCCCATGAGTTTCAAAAGAAAATCGACGATTTCCCCATGAGTTTCAAAAGAAAATCGACGATTTCCCCATGAGTTTCAAAAGAAAATCGACGATTTCCCCATGAGTTTCAAAAGAAAATCGACGATTTCCCCATGAGTTTCAAAAGAAAATCGATGATTTCCCCATAAGTTTATAAAGAAAGTCGATGATTTCCCCATAATTAAAAAAAAAAAAACGATGATTTCCCCGTAAGTTTCAAAAGAAAATCGATGATATCCCCACAGGTTTCAAAACAAAATCAAGGACTTCCCCAAGAAGTGTCAAAAGAAAATCAATGATTTCCACATAAGTTTCAAAAGAAAATCGAAGATTTCCCCATAATTTTCAAACGAAAATCGAGGATTTCCCATTAAATTTCAAAAGAAAATCGATGATTTCCCCCATAGGTTTCAAAAGAAAATCAAGGATTTCCTCGTAAGTTTCCAAAGAAAATAAAAAATTTCCTCATAAGTTTCAAAAGGAAATCAAGGATTTACCCATAAGTTTCAAAAGAAAATCGATGATTTTCCCATACGTTTCAAAAGAAAATCAAGGACTTCCCTATAAGTTTCAAAAGAAAATAAATTATTTCCTCATAAGTTTCAAAAGAAAATCAAGGAAAAACAAATTCAACGATTTCCCCATAGGTTTCAAAAGAAAATCGATGATTTCCCCAAAGGTTTCAAAAGAAAATCGATGATTTCCCCATAAGTTTCAAAAGAAAATCGATGATTTCCCCAAATGTTTCAAAATAAAATCGATGATTTCCCCATAAGTTTCAAAAGAAAATCAGTGATTTCCCCAAAGGTTTCAAAAGAAAATCGATGATTTCCCCATAAGTTTCTAAAGAGAATCGATGATTTCCCCACAGGTTTCAAAAGAAAATCGATGATTTCCCCATAGGTTTCAAAAGAAAATCGATGATTTCCCCATAGGTTTCAAAAGAAAATCGATGATTTCCCCATAGGTTTCAAAAGAGAATCAATGATTCTCCATAGGTTTCAAAAGAAAATCAATGATTTCCCCATACGTTTCAAAAGAAAATCAATTATTTCCCCATAAGTTTCAAAAGCAAATCAAGGAGGATACGAGCTCAGATATACTTGAAGATTTACGTAACTCGAATAATCAGCCGTACCTAAGCAGCACACATGTGTAAACGTACACACATGACTAGGAAATACCACACCGATAGCTTGCGTCAAACTTCTCCATTGGTGGTGTAAGACACACCTGAATCTGCTGGTGCCAGCCGCTGCATTAAATATATAGATGTCAGTGGGGAAGAGTTCATGGCAAATCCTCGCTGTATAAATTATCGATTCCATTAATTTTTTTTTTTCTTACGGTCCTTATCGAGAATAGATTTTTTTTAAGGCGATTCCATCGCATAACAATAAAACTGACATCTGAGGTTAGAGGGCTGCAATTTGGTAAGTTTGATGATTGGAGGGTGGATGATCAACATACCAATTTGCAGCCCTCTAGCCTCAGTAGTTTTTAAGATCTGAGGGCGGACAGAAAAAGCGTGGACTGACAGACAAAGCAGGCACAATAGTTTTCTTTTACAGAAAACTAAAATTTATTTATTTATTTATTTATTTATTTATTTATTTATTTTTTATACGAAGATGATAAATCATGTTACCATTTCAAGATATTTTTTATTCCAGCCAGCTGACATATTTAGATACTGTGGGAGTTGATAATCAATGACTTAATTTCCTCATCAGCAAGAGCACCTGCCTGTCTATTCCATTCGTGAACATGAAAAAGTTCATTTGAATCACCTGCAGTAAAACTATAAATATAATAATAATAATAATAATAATAATAATAATAATAATAATAATAATAATAATAATAATAATAATAATAATAATAATAATAATAAAAAAGCAAGGCACATAAAGAATATTGCCTTCCGAGTATTTTGGCCTAATCTGCAAAAACGTTTCAGATATGGATGGTTAAGTTAAATTAACTTCAAAATCACCCAGGTACAATAGATTAACCTAAAAGAAAAAAAGTTAAATTATCACATCATGATCAATTCGTTCTAACTACCTGTTTATCAAACAGTGCGCGTGCGTCAAGAAAGACCTGTGTTAGCAAGAAGCAATAAAGAATTGTTTGAATATTGATAGAAATCAATTTGGATATTTTTTTTAAGCAGAAGCCTCAAGCCCTTCAGTACTCTTATTTATTTTGAAGTTTTCCAGTGTTCCCCAATCTATTCTCAAGTTCCCTAGTTTCTCTGAAAATTTTTATGTCATTAAGAACCTCTATACCATTTTGAGGTTCCTCAGTAACTCACCATTTTGAGGTTCCACAGTATCTCTAATTCATTTTAATATCCCTCAGTTCCTCTGATCAGGTTTGTGATTCCAAGGTTCCTTTAGTCTATTTTGAGATTCTTCGTTGCCTCTAATCTATTTTTGGGTTCCAAAGAACCTCTGAACCCATTTCAATGTTCCTCAGTGTTATTCAGTGACTCCTCAGAGCCTCTGTTTCATTTTGGAGTGCCTCACAGTGCCTCTTTTCTACTCTGATCACGCAGTGCCGCTATTTCATTTTGAGACACCTCGTTATAACTAATCAATATTGAGGTTTCTCAGCCCTTTTCTATTTTGAGGTTCCTGAACGACTCCAGGCCATTTTATGGTTCACTGGCAGCCTCTGTTGCATTCTGAGGTTCATTGGTCTCTCTATTCCATTTTGATTTCTCAATATTCATAATTCCTTTTGTGGTACCTCACTGTGTCTACTTAGTTTTGAGGCATCCCATTTTCAAGGCTCTGAGTGACTCTATAACCCATTTCCATGTTCCGTATTGCCTGTACTTGTTTTATGGTTTCTCGTCGCCTCTTACCCATTCTTTGGTTCCCAGGCGATTCTTACTTATTCTGCGGTTCCTCAGTCCTTCTAACTTATTCTGGGGTCTCTCGGTGCCTCTTACTTATTCTGGAGTTCGTCGGTGCCTCTTTCTCATTCTGGGGTTTTCCAGTACCTCTTTCTTACTGTGAGGTTCCTCAGTATCTCTCACAAATCTGTGGTTCCTCGGTGCCTCTCTAACTTACCTGGGGTTCCTCAGTGACTCTTACTTATTTTAAGGTTCCTCGGTGCCTCTAACATGACTCGAGTTCCTAGGTGCTTCTTACTTATAATGGGGTTCCTCGGTGCCTCTTATTTATTATGGGGTTCCTCAGTGCCTCTTACTTATTCTGGGGTTCGTCGGTGCCTCTTACTTGAGATTCCTCGATGTCTCTCACTTATACTGAGGTTCATCAGTATCTCTTACAAATTTGTAGTTCCACGGTTCTTCTAACTTACTGGGGTTCGTCAGTGACTTATTTATTCTGGGGTTCTTAGGTGTCTCTTACTTATTATGGGGTTCCTAGGTGCCTCTTACTTATTATGGGGTTCCTAGGTGCCTCCTCCTTATTGTGGGGTTCCTCAGTGCCTCTTACTTATTATGGGGTTCCTCGGTGCCTCTTACTTATTGTGGGTTTCTTAGGTGCCTCTTACTTATTCTGGCGGTTCTTAGGTGCCTCTTACTTATTATGGGGTTCCTAAGTGCCTCTTACTTATTATGGGGTTCCTAGGTGCCTCTTACTTATTATGGGGTTCCTAGGTGACTGTTACTAATTATGGGGTTCCTAGGTGACTCTTACTTATTCTGGGGTTCCTAGGTGCCTCTTACTTATCATAAGGTTCCTTGGTGCCTCATACTCACTTATCTTAAGGTTCCTCGGTGCCTCTAACTTACTTATCTTAAGGTTCCTCGGTGCCTCTTACTTATCTTATGGTTCCCCGGTGCCTTTTATTTACCTTAAGGTTCCTCAGTGCCTCCAATCCATTTTGAGGTCTTGTATCACAGTAACGTCGCCATTTCCCACGTCTCTCTTCGTACTCCAAATACAATAACTGGAGCACCCAGGTGTTGTGGGTGCTGCAAGGGAGGGAGGGGGGAGGGGGGTTGGTAAGAGAACACCCGGAGGGCCCCTGGGAAACAAAAACTGGTTATTGGACAGTCATCCCAGCATCCTGCAACGATGCTTTATCAAGAGCGAGTTGTTTCTCACGATTGTGTTATGAATTAATTAACCTTTATTGCCTCCGAGGGAAAGAACTAAGAAAAAAAAAATTTAAAGGGACGAAAAATCTGACTGATGGTCGACGTCGCAGATGGATTCAGCCTTCGTGGAAAATGGAGAGGAGTTTGTCAGATTTCTAATGATTTTTTTTGGCACTGATTTGCAGATTATCTACGAGACCTTTTTTTCTCTTTTACTTTCGTGAGGATTTAAAGATTATCTAAATCATTTCTCCTTTAGCTTTTACATATTTGTTTGTCTATTCCAGCGGTTTTAGTCAATAATCTCGTTTGTTTTCATTGTTTACAAAACAAGAAAAAACAAAGAGCGATCAACGACCACGTCACAGGTGATCTCAAATGATACCTCCTCTAGTTTTTATACACTTGTTTGTCTACTCCAGCGGTGCTAGTCATTACTGATCTAGTTTGTTTTCATTGTTTACTAAAGAAAGAAACAAACAAACAAATCACGTCCACGTCACAGAGCGATCGACTCGCTTCGCCTCGCTTCCCGATTAAGGCTGGAACAACTAAACGCGCGGTTATCAGATGCAGGTCATTTGGCAAAGATGGCCGCGCCAAACGGGTTTTTAAGAGACCGATTAAAAAGTTATATT
>JANJGK010000015.1:51390360-51397860 GCA_039081455.1 Macrobrachium rosenbergii
TATGCGTCCATTCACGCTCCCACTGCTCTTCTTCTCTTCTCGAGGGGGTTTTGTGCAAGCGTGGAAATCAGGTAGGAAGTTGGGCAGGACGAATAGGTGTGATTCTGTCGACGGGTAGATAATTGAAAAGACAGATAAGTGAGGATAACAGATGAGTAAGAGGGTGATGAAGGGTCTAAGAAGTGATAGAAAAGGTATGTTTCAATAAATATGTAGAGATTTAGATAATAAATATACATTAAAAAGGAAATGGATAATTCAGGATTAGGACAAGTATATAATGCATTAGTAAATGAGTAGGTAAACAGCGTCTAGCCAGATTCAATTTGCCTTTTAATGAAAGGTGCCAACCTCCAATGGGAGCAAGAAAAAATTTATATTTATGTATCATATATATATATATACTCACACACTCACACACAATAGATAGATAGATAGATAGATAGATATATGTGTTATATATATAAAATATATAATATACATATATATAAAATACATATATATATATATATATATATATATATATATATATATATATATATATATATATATATATATATATATATATATATATATATATTATATCAAATACAGGAGAACGAGAGTGAGTGCTTCAAACGAGGATGAGATAATGTAACAATAGAATCATTTTAGCTTCCTCTTTTTGTGAAATGTAAATTCATTGTGCATCTCGCATTTCGATGAGAATCATATGATCAACGCAATTTAAAATATTTAAAATATTATGAAAAACGAAGAAAAAAATCACACATTTCTCACCATCGAAACGATTACACTTAAAAACTGTAGGACATGCAGTTACAGTTGGGAGTTGCAGCCATAGGAGCTGTCGGTAACTTAATAAAGCCATAAGACATAAGTAACTTAATACTTGTGTCAGATGCTCATCTGACATCACTTCAAGAGATAAGTCACTCGACGCTTAAGTCAGGTACTTATCTGACAACCCTAATTCTTGATCTGTCTTGGGTTTGCTGAAGGAACCGCGTCTCACGTTTTCATTTTTTTTTTCTTCGTATGTTTTTCGTTTTCTGTAAAAGAAAACTGTTGTGCCGGCTTTGGCTGTCCGTCCGCACTTTTTCTGTCCACCCTCAGATCTTAAAAACTACTGAGGCTATAGGGCTGCAAATTGGTATGTTGATCATCCACCCTCCAGTCATCAAACATACCAAATTGCAGCCCTCTAGCCTCAGTAGTTTTTATTTTATTTAAGGTTAAAGTTAGCCATAATCGTGCTCCTGGCAACGAATAGGACAGGCCACCACTGGGCCGTGGTTAAAGTTTCATGGGCCGCGGCTCATACAGCATTATACCGAGACCACCGAAAGATAGATCTATTTTCGTTGGCCTTGATTATATGCTGTACAGAAAACTCGATTGCGCCGAAGCATTTTTTACTTGTTTGTTTTGAAAATGCTGAAAGGTCATCTTTGTCCTGAATTTACCGTCCATCCGTGTCTGATACTTAGCTAATGTTCTTGATTTTGTTCTATTGCGGGAATTTCCGAGAGATCCATGAATTTTTTTTTTTTTTTTTTTTTTGAGGATGCTGGAAGTCACTTTTTAAGCTGCTGGAAGTTTTTTAAAGTTGAAAGGAGGTTTATTTTTAAGGCTTCAGGAAGTTTACTTTTTAGAGACTGCAGTAAGTTTTTAAGGCTGCTAGAAGTATTTTTGAGACTGATGGAAGTTTTTTTGAGGCTGCTATAAGTATTTTTTTGAGACTGATGGAAGTTTTTTTTGTTGCTAGAAGTATTTTTGAGACTGATGGAAGTTTTTTTGAGGCTGCTAGAAGTATTTTTGAGACTGATGGAAGTTTTTTTTTTTTTTTAGGCTGCTTGAACTATTTTTTGAGACTGACAGAAATGTTTTTTGGGACTGCTAAAAGTATTTTTTGAGACTGATGGAAGTTTTTTTTTTGAGGCTGCTAGAAGTATTTTTTTGAAAGTTTTTTTTTTTAGGCTGCTCGAAGTTTTTTTTTCCTGAGGCTGCTAGAAGTATTTTTGTATACCGCTGGAAGTTTTTTTAGACTGCCAGAAATTTTGTTTGAAGCTGCAGGAAGGTTTTAATTTTTGGGGGGGCTGCTGGAACTTTTTTTTTTTTTTGTGTGGAGAGACTGTTGAAAGTTTTTGCTTTTAAGTCTGCTGGAAGGTCAATTACTTATTTATTTAGGCTGCCTGAAGACCCTGTGATTTTGGCTACTGGATTTCGAGTAGATAACAGCAAGGGACCTGTCCCCCACATGCTGTTGGCCTAAGAAACAGGAGATCAGCGCCTGCCCTATGAACCTACAGAGGCCCAGAAGGACTTGAACTTTAACTACAGCAAGACAAATTTCAGTACAAGTTTTATTGCCTCAGCCAGTACTGTTACAGTTCCAGTGTTATTGCCACCATAAGAGGGGAAAGTAATGACAGCACATTTTTAGTATGCCTGTGCCCATCATAAAAAAATAGCCCTTTTTGACATTCGAAAAAGCATGAACCACATTATTGATTATCATCAAAGTAGTCAGACATGTTGGTATTTATACTATTACTGTTACTAGTAAACCTATTACTACTACTGCTATTGTGACACGAAAGTAAAAAAAAAGAAAAAAAAGTGTAAGCTCATCTTTGACAAGGCTGGCTGTTTTTGAATTTTCGCGAGGCATAAGAAGCATTATGGTTATCAAAACTGAACATACAACTTCTTTTTCCAGAAATCTCTTCGATCTTTAACTTTTTTAAACACGTTCTTGAAGCCGCTTAACATCGCAAGCCATAACGTTTGAAATCTCATCACCCTTTTCTGTATGAACTAAGAATTTCGTTTAATACGAAGTTGAACCGCAAGTATTTCGCAGTAACGCCAACTCCTCACGCTCTGAGACAATTTCCTTATATGATACTAGTCCTTGCAATTCCTCGTCTCATTCTCCCCTTTATATCATTACCCTGACCATCCACTCTGCATCCTGCCCTGGCTTCTGAATGCGAGCCGTGCACATATTCAACCCATTAAAGGAATATCAATATAAATCCATCAGGATATAAAGACTACCATTAACCCTCGCTCGATTTTCTATCCCATCATCTCGCGGATGAAGGTATAAGGCTTGGACACCACACCAAGGTCTGGGAGCCGGGTACTCCTTCTCGGCCGGACGCTGGGTATCGAGAGAGAGAGAGAGAGAGAGAGAGAGAGAGAGAGAGAGAGAGAGAGAGACAGCCCCCAGCCAAAATATTTCCCCGACGGTTTTCGGCGTGGGGGCGAGGGAGACTGACCAGCGGCTGCTCTTGACAGAACGTGTGTATGTGTGTCTGCTGCACACCTGTCATTTTGACATACGTGCAGGTGGGGGCTGCTCCCATAAGGAGTCTCGAAGACGCAGCAGCTGTCGCAGAAGACGCCTGTTGGGTCGACTCGCGGACGACTCCAAGGGCGTCCCTGTTGCGTGTCTGTTTGAGGAGATGGGTTTGTTATTCCGCTTGGTTAAGAACGGACAAATGGTACTGCAGTATTCTCCTTTGGCCTTATTACGTATTGCGATGTAAGGGGCGCATGCGCCGCGTCTGAAAACACGCGGGTATTTCTCTTAGCGGTGATGATCGGTAGGTGGGAATGGCTGACCAAATGGACTTAGTAATTACAAGGACAGAATGGTACAGTTTTTTATGTTAAAATTTCAAGACTGTAATTTGCTATATTTTTGTTTTTGTATGTTTTCTATTAAGCTTATGTGAATACGAACAAGTTTTTGAACATATATACATGTAAGCAAGTGAATGCATCTAGGTATGTGTATTTAACAAGATTTTATCGTGGGAATGTTTGTTCGTAAGTTTTAGGTATGTCAGTGCGTTTAAGCTAATTTAATCGCGGTAATATATATATATATATATATATATATATATATATATATATATATATATATATATATATATATATATATATATATATATATATATATATATATAAATATAAATATATATATGTATATATATATATATACATATATATATATATATATATATATATATATAATATATGTATGTATGTATGTATGTATGTATGTATGTATGTATGTATGTATGTATACCCACCTTCTCAGCAGATGCTCTCCTTACTTGGCTGTTTTTTTCTTCCACAGAGGAAAGTTTTATGGGGCATATACATACACAAGGGCAGCTGGTCATCACCAAGTAACCCGTTTCTTGCGGACATCCTGCACGATGATGGCTTACGAGGATAAGAGGATGATTTTATTGTCCCTTATCCTATTTATTCGCTTCATTCCCTCTCTGTCCCTCTCGGCCAGCTCATTAATTGCACATTAGATCTTGTGCCCTCTTTTCTTCTTCTTCTTCTTCTTCCTCTTCTTCTTCTTCTTCTTCTTCTTCTTCTTCTTCTTCTTCTTCTTCTTCTTCTTCTTCTTCTTCTTGCGCTGAACGCATCTACGTTCGTGATTCTTTTGCTTGGTATAGTATTTGTTGTCATCTTCCTCGCCCTGTATTTATTTTCTTCCTCGACCGGTATTTATCTTTTTCTTCTGTTAATGGTGGCCTTCTTCTACTTATTCTCCTTTTTTTTTCTTATCGTATTTTTCTTATTCTCCCTTCATTCCCGGCTGTTTGGACCATCCCAATCGCTGCTCGGGAAGACAAAAGCATTCGGGAACGTCGCCAGTCGCTCGGTCCTCGTTTTGATTTGCGTTGCGTACAGAAGAGGAGGAGGAGGAGGAGGAGGAGGAGGAGGAGGAGGAGGAGGAGGAGGAAGAGGAGGGGAAGGACGAGGAGGAGGAAGAGTAGGAGGAGGAGGAGGAAGAAGATGAGAAGGAGGGGAAGGGGGAATGACGAGGAGGGGGAAGAGTAGGAGGAGGAGGAGATGGAGGTGGTGGATGAGGATGAGGAGGAGGAGTAGGAGGAAGAAGAGGAGGAGGAGGAGTAGGAGTAGGAGGAGGAGGAGGAAGGTAAGGGGAGGAGGATAAGGAGGAGGAGGAGGAGGAGGAAGAAGAGGTGGAGGAGGAAGAAAAGTCCTTAATCCTCCCACTCGCCCATACAAAAAAGGGGAGAAAACTGAATTTCTGGCCACATCAGACTGGCAAGACTGAGAGCGTTCTTATCCCATTCTCAGATGAGCCTGCTGCTGTTGCTGTTGCTCTCCTTTTTATTAGGGTGTGTTGCATGCAGCATCCGTCATGGGGGCTGTCAGTGCTGTTGGGGGAAGCTGTCGCTGTCAGTATCTTCATGTTGCAGTCATTAAATAGGTTGTTGTCGTAATGGGCATTTGCCACTCCTGTGTAGTCACGACTGCCCCTTCCGACATCCCCCACTCGCCAATTATACCGAAGATGTTCGCCAAGGATGGTGGGTTTGGGCGGCCCTCGCCTCTCCTTGGCCCTGGCTGGCTGGCTACACAGTGCTCTCTCTCTCTCTCTCTCTCTCTCTCTCTCTCTCTCTCTCTCTCTCTCTCTCTCTCTCTCTCTCTCTCAGTGTGTTTGTTTACTGATATGATTTATTTCTCTTACTCATATATTCCAGAGGCCATTTGCTATATATATATATATATATATATATATATATATATATATATATATATATATATATATATATATATATATATATATATATATATATACATATATATTTTTTTTTCAGATGTCTATTGATTCTTAATTGCTTAATTTTCCCTCTTTATGCAAAAGAAACTCTCTCTCTCTCTCTCTCTCTCTCTCTCTCTCTCTCTCTCTCTCTCTCTCTCTCTCTCAAAGCCTAATCCCCCTTTGCATTTATGGCACCATTATAATGAAGTGGACTGTCCTTCAACCTTTCCCCCTCCCCCATTCTTCCCCCTCCTTACCTCCCCCCTCCCCACCCCCCTCAGTAATAAACAAGGGAAGGTCTAGGACTGTACCGTACGGCTTTTCATAAAAGATATCACAGGGATATCACAGGCTATTAACTGCACTCCCCTTAAAAAAAAAAAAAAAAAAAAAACCGCATTGCAGAGTGAATACCAAGTTGCAAGTTCCCATAACCAAATTTTGGAGCGGCTCCGTGGGTCTCAGGTAGCCACTAAGATAAATAAGAAATGATTCGTTGCAAGAAAGTAGACTCGCTGTTCTGAGGCTGGTTTTGAGTTCTTCAGTGATCGGTGACCCTAAACTGAATCTTAATGGTATATTATCAGACCGTATTTATTACGTGCGGTTCATTGCACTGTAAATACATCATGCCTCATTGTAATGAATTCACGTCGAATCTTAATGAGTGGGGATATGCTATCAAATCGTATTTTACTACGTGCGGTTTATGGTATCGAAAATACCTTGCTTGCCTCATTGTAATGACTTTATATTGAACCTTGATGAATGTGGATATTTAATAAAATCGTATTCAGTATGTATTCATTGTATCGTAAATGTAGTGCTTGCCTCATTGTAATGATTTCACGGTGAACCTTAATGAGTGTGGATATTTAATCAAATTGTGTTTATTATGTATTCATTGTATCGAAAATACGGTGCTTGCCTCATTGTAATGAATGATTGCACATTGTATACCTGGCTGTCTTTGTTGCACACGCTCTATAAATACAGTACTTATAGGAGACAAAGATATATAGACATATCAACATTTTCCTGCCATAGTCTGTTGCTTCTATTTTTTATCTTTAGGTTATTTTCAAAGTCTTCGTTACCAAATTCATCGGTCATAATCTTATGCTTCTCATTTCTTATTTTTTTTCTCCGTATTCTTCATTCTCAGTTATCCAGTTATGCCTTTTCCACCTGCATTTTCTCAAGTTTTTTTTTTTTACATATTTCTCCAGGTCATCAAATTGTATTTCATTGTCATTCATATACATAAATACATTATATATATATATATATATATATATATATATATATATATATATATATATATATATATATATATATGTGTGTGTGTGTGTGTGTGTGTATACATATTTACGCATTTATGCCAAAATGCATTCATGCATTAATGGCTGAACCAAAGAAGAACCTCCAGCTGTGCTTGGAAAAGTCAGTGCAGCATTTTGCTTGTAGCTGGATATGTAGCACATGTAATTATTTGTTTTTTTATCTCTCTCTCTCTCTCTCTCTCTCTCTCTCTCTCTCTCTCTCTCTCATTTACTGTTCATTTTGTTTTCATCCTCTCTCTCTCTCTCTCTCTCTCTCTCTCTATAATTATAGTTTATTTCCACCTTTTTTTTTCATCTCTGTTCCCATCATCATCATCATCATCTCCTTCGGCTTGTTTTCCGTCTTCTTCTTCTTCTTCTTCTTCTCTGTTGCCCGTTGCTTTTTCTTTTTGTATTTGCCGATCCTCCTGTTGCTACTTCTTCTTCTTCTTTTTCCTTTTCATTTTCCTTTTCCTTTTCCTTTTCTTCTTCTTCTTTTTCCTTTTCATTTTCCTTTTCCTTTTCTTCTTCTTCTTCTTCTTCTTCTTCTTCTTCTTCTTCTTCTTCTTCTTC
>JANJGK010000015.1:51402860-51418352 GCA_039081455.1 Macrobrachium rosenbergii
GTCTGTGAGAAACCCCGGAGCCAAGACGAAAAAAAAAAGAAAAAAAAAAAGGTGGGTCCTGACCACCTCTGCCCGCTACTGTGTGTGCGCCCTTGGGCGGCTCTCTCACCCACCTACTATTATGGGGGCGGAGGAGTGCACGAAGACGATTGGGATGAAAAACTCAAATAGGAAGATGGGAGCCAAGAGAACGGGAGGTGACACGAGAGAGAGAGAGAGAGAGAGAGAGAGAGAGAGAGAGAGAGAGAGAGAGAGAGAGAGAGAGAGAGAGAGAGAGCTCTGAACAGACAAACTTTAAGGCCACGGGGTAAAACCTGGCCACATGCTGACCATGCGTGCCCCCACCCCCTTCTCTAATCACGATATTTCTTCTGGCTTAGCTTTTGTGCCAAATCAGGTCTCCGTTGGTTAGACAGAGCCCTGAGGTCCACACCAAGCCTCCTTACACCTTACACTTGAGCACACTAAGAACACAAACCTGTGCTGGCATAAGCTAGCTTCATCTAAGAACACCGGCTAACCTGCCCGAACAAATCGACTTGGGGCTTTAAAGCAACCACGTTTACGCCTTTAAGTTAACCTCATTCTTTCCTGATTGCTGCCTGACAAACCCAGATTTATTTAACACGTTCCTGATTCCTCACTGGAACGTTTTCCGAGCACATGTATTCACCACCTTTGAACCTCAATCTGCGTCCTAAAGTTAGTACTCATGCGCCGTGTAAGATATAAAACTATAAATTTCACATTCATGTTAATTTATCACTCTTCAGTCCCTGTGAATATTTCATATTCTCCCATTTATCACTCTTCAGTCCCTGTGAATATTCTATAGCCTCCCATTTATCACTCTTCAGTCCCTGTGAATATTTTATAGTCTCCCATTTATCACTCTTCAGTCCCTGTGAATATTCTATAGCCTCCCATTTATCACTCTTCAGTCCCTATGAATATTTTATAGTCTCCCATTTATCACTCTTCAGTCCCTGTGAATATTCTATAGCCTCCCATTTATCACTCTTTAGTCCCTATGAATATTTTATACTCTCCATTTATCACTCTTCAGTCCCTGTGAATATTTTATAGTCTCCCATTTATCACTCTTCAGTCCCTGTGAATATTTTATAGTTTCCCATTTATCACCTTTCAGTCCCTGTGAATATTTTATAGCCTCCCACGTCTAAAAAAAATTAAATCAGATATACCATCATTCCATCATCAGATCCTTTTTCGGCCAAAGTATGAGGTATAGTTTGAAAACTATATAACCATCACGAACAATATGCAAATGCTAATGTTTAGTAAGCTACACAAGATGTTGAAGACAAACATTGTTTACGAATGTGTAAATCCACTGAATAAATTCCTTCAACTCTGGTGGTTATGCAATATTAATGAAGAGTTGACATTAAATCGCCGATGACAGTAGCCGTTGCGACGGCAGTTGACGTACATTGATCAGTCAACTATAAGCTTTGAGGAAGCTTCCAAAAAATTGGTTCGAGTCGTAGGATACCATAGATAAGCGAATTTATTTGTAAGCATTGAAATGTTATTTTCAAAACCCATCTTCCTTTCACTTTACAGTTTCTCAAATTTCAGCATTTAACTGATCGCCAAAAACTTTATCTTACGTCGTAGGAAACCCTATACACGCGAATTCATCTGTGCAGAAAAATTAATTTTCATAATCATCTTCTACACTGCAGGTTGTACAGCAGTAATATCAGTGAACAGCACTTGAATAACTGCAAACAAAAACATGTCATATTTGAGTTAGGTCGCAGGAAACGAATTCATCTGGTCGCGCAGAAAAGAATGAATTCTCATACTTCATATCGCATTTCACCTCCACCGTAATTCCACGAAATTTCAAGGTTTGTCCACTCCTGAGGTCAGGATCAAACCCGCCCCGGCTCTTTGGGCAGTGGACGGTGGTCCGCCCACATCACTGGATCCCGAGGCCACGATATTACCGATTTGACCAGATGCCTGGGACGAATAGTTTCTCTGTAAAATCATATTTCTTAGGCGGTTTGCAGATGTGCCTTTATTCATAAGCACTTTGAGATGATAATGGGTTCATTCTGAATGCTCTGAAGTACGCGGTTAAGTGTTTGTTTTATTTTTGATGTAAGTATGTAACTATTATTTTTTTTAAAATGATACTCCACACACATTGCTCTCGATCTTTAAACTATGTATATATTAGTACGCATTCGTAGACATTTCCCGTTTCTTTGTTACATCTGAAATAGTCAAACAGTTAATGCTTATGTTATTATCACTGAATTTGAATTATGAGGCGCAACACGAACAAAGCTATAGCAGTTGGTTTCGCTCTGTTTTAGCAAACTCAGATTTGATCCAAATTCCTGTTAAATTAATGTGATTTAATTCATTCCTATTGCATTGCTTGGTACTGTGATTTAACTCATTCTTTATATATTCTATGGTGTCGCGTTTGGTATTATGATTTAACTCTTTCCTTACATATTGTTTGGTGTCGTGATTCAACTCAATTTGGTTACATTGTTCCGTATCAAGATTGGTATTACTCCTTCATAGTATTATTTTTTAACAACTCCTCATATTTCCTGTATTACAGTACATCCCCTAACCAGTGTTCTTTTATAATTTTTTGTTGTTGTTGTTGCTAATTTTCATGTTCTTTAAACTTTATGCACTCCTCACTCGTTGTTTTGCCCCGTCAGCAAAAAGAGCATCAACTCTCCGTGTTGCCGGTACCGGAAAATCTTGCGGCCGAAACAGTAGCGTCACAGTAATGGCGGCATCAGATATCAGCAACAAAAATAACTGCCGAGTCATTTAATTTTCTACGATGGTTTGTAAGCGGATGATCGGTCGTGGGAAGAAGACGCTTCTATTCGATCATTAGTTGTCTAGTCTCTCTCTCTCTCTCTCTCTCTCTCTCTCTCTCTCTCATTTTAATGATCGGTTGGATCGCTACCACTGGGCAGCCCTTCGGTGGTGACAGCGTTGGAAAAACAACCCCCGGAGGTATTGGTTCGTCTTCCAGGGAACAAGGTTAAGTAGTAGCAGTAGTAGTTGAAGGACTCGCCTTTGTATCAGCTCCGAATAAAACTGCTTCTGCGCCCGAATATTTGCTTATGACCAATGCAGAAACTTCTTCCACCCTTCCTTGACTTATGGGACGTCTGTTGCTTCCAGTTTTTGCGTCGCTGCGTGATTGGATTGGGACTCTCTCTCTCTCTCTCTCTCTCTCTCTCTCTCCTCTCTCTCTCTCTCTCTCTCTCTTATACACACACACACACACACGTATTTTCGATTAGATCAGATATTCTTTGGAAATTCGGAGTAAATTGCTTTCAGCGTTATTATTAGTATTGAGTAAAATATGTCGAGGAATATGAGAATATCACGTATGTTCCTTATCTTAACCTTCCATTAAGATCAGCATATCGCGGCTGGAAACCAAGGCAAGAGCGCCCTATGGAAGGGCCCGAACTCTTTATCAGTCAATCTTCAGCAGAATATCTAAAAGATAGACGGAATATTGCCCTCTTGGTCCAGATATTTTAAAGTTTACGTTACGTTGCGTTTAAAATAATGTTCTGATTTATTGGTACAGTATTGTAACGCCAAAATTCAACAGTGTAAGGAAAGTGAACACGAATAATGGAACTTTTTTTTTTTTTTTTTTTTTTTTTTTTGCCCTGCTTGACCAAATTCTGATGATGAGTTTTAAGACATCAAGTCAGTCATGATTAACCAGTGGCCAGTTGATATGTAATGCAGGAAATGAATTAGCCGACTTTACTTACAGGAATCATGCCGCAAACGAAGATCTCTAAGATAAAGAACAGAAGAGACTTGTAAATACAAACAGAATGCTGCACACAATTAAGAGGATTAAAGATTTTCTGTCACTGAAGTGCCACTGTTATCCGGAATTTACTATAAGGTAAAACGAAATGAAAAAAATAAAAAGTTTCTGTACATGAAATATGCCACTGCGTGCAAGTGTGAAATTGTAGGCTACGTATGTGTTTGCCTGTATTGGAGGTCGGGGTAAGGTTAAGTGGACGAGGTAAAAAAAAGTTAAGGATACCTTAGTTTAACCAGACCACTGAGCTGATTAACAGCTCTCCTAAGGCTGGCCCGAAGGATTAGACTTATTTCACGTGGCTAAGAACCAATTGGTTACCTAGTAACGGGACCTACAGCTTATTGTGGAATCCGAACCACATTAAAGCGAGAAATTAATTTCTATCACCAGAAATAAATTCCTTTAATTCTTCATTAGCCGGCCGGAGACTCGAACTCGGGCCTAGCGAGTGCTAGCCCTCAACTCTACCGACTCGCCCAACGAGGAACTTGGACGAGGTCAAACCCTATTCTTTCCAAGGACCCGACCTGCTACATTACTATCGAAAATCGAAACCCATAATATGTGGAGCGCCCCATCAGGCGATTCCGGTGGTTAAAGTTGCTGCACACAAGTCGCCTTTCGTCTCCTGAAGGCTCCTCCGTCTGCTGCTTGTGTGACAAAACCTCCAGGCTGAAGAATGGTTAAATAAGAGTCAGGTCGGAACGACTACTTTCGAAAGCCGCTGCTTGGGTCTCGGTTGGTTAGCTCGAGTCCTGAGGTACACACCAGACCTTTTTCTTTATTCCACGCCTTACCCTACATACTGGCTGCCTTTGTGCAAGAGCCCGTGCTGGCTTAAGACCGGCTTAATCTAAGCCAGCCGACTTATCACGACGGATATCGAATTTGGTATCAACTCTCACTCCAAATAGCGTCGGTATTTTTGAGTTTTTTAAAACTATGAGGTTTAAAAAAACAGTGGGTTACGTAATACACCAGTACTTAAATGAGCGTTAAAAAACCGAACTGTAGAAAATATACAAATAGTAGCTACTACAAAATTAAGGTTATGAACAATTTTCTTAGCAAGATCAGTAATTTACAATAGCAATATAGAAACTTTTTTTTTTTTTAGCGATTTTATAGATGGGTAATATTTGCGTTACATTTATTCTTGGGTAATATTTGCGTTACATTTATTCTATTGCCTTTATAATGGGTGCCGCGCATAGCTGTTCACATGGATCAATGGGAGGCTTGAGTAATATTATGGTTTAATTTATTAAAATAAAGAAGAAAAAGAGATTATTGTAATATTGTACATGCAGTGAACAGTAAAATTAATAAAAAAAATGAAATCTAGATTACTTCTCAGAATGCATATAAAAATCTCTCTCTCTCTCTCTCTCTCTCTCTCTCTCTCTCTCTCTCTCTCTCTCTCTCTCTCTCTCTCAAATTTGCGGGTTGTAATGTGCAGCGACTAATATCCAGCATAATTGCAACGCTGGCAACAGGGGGATCGCGGCTACTTGCATATCAGCCCGACCACTTAAGGCGCGGACGAACGGATTCTTTGCCCATTTTGGCACCCATTACCTCCGGGGGACCAAATTGGGGGCTTTCTCCATTATTCCCATCACTGGATCATACACACAGCGGCAATTTGTTCCTCGCTAAGTGATACGTTGCTGGATTTTTCGTGACTTCTCCCATCTCTCCTCGCTTTGTGTCTTTGTTGTTTTACTTTTTTTTTTTTTTTTTTTTTTTGAGTCCGTATCTTCGGGCTTGGTCCTTTGAATTGCTTCTCTCTCTCTCTCTCTCTCTCTCTCTCTCTCTCTCTCTCTCTCTCTCTCTCTCTCTCTCTCTCTTCTACATGAAAGTTATTTTCTTGGTCGTCTTGGTGGAAATGCAAACAACGTCACGATTTACCTGATTTGTACATACACAGCTTTTCGCAGCCAGTTTTTTTGCCTCGGCGCATCTCTCTCTCTCTCTCTCTCTCTCTCTCTCTCTCTCTCTCTCTCTCTCTCGTGGCGCAGTGGTAAACGCTCTCAGATCGCAAACTGAGGGACCCGTGTTCGTTTATCGAATGGAACGAGGTGGAACGGATGAACGTGTTCTTTTAAATATTGTATGGTTGTGTTGGCATGTGCAGTGAATTATGCATTTAGTTGTTAGTCGACTGTTGTGAGTCACAAGGGTAGAGAGAGAGAGAGAGAGAGAGAGAGAGAGAGAGAGAGAGAGAGAGAGAAAGAAAATTAGGCTTTATTGGTCATTTTATGAATACTACCTATTTATATTCAGTTGTTTTATTGTTAACATGTAGGATTTATTTCTTTTTACCCACATCTAGTTATCCTCGGCCTTCCTGTTTGTTTCAGAGATATGTATTGTCATTAATAATAATAATAATAATAATAATAATAATAATAATAATAAAAATTTTAGTTTCCGTTTTCAGACTATTTAATATATCTATTTCATTAACAGCACAACCTCAGAATTAAAATTTATCTAAACCATCTATACACATGGCCACTTACAGCTGGTCATGACATAGGCCTATGTCACCCTGTTATCTTATTATCATAGCCAGGCTGCTCGGATTCTTTCTTTCTCACTTTATATGATGTTATTCTTTAAAGAGAATTGTCGATTCATCTTTGCTTTATAAGGAACTTAGTTGAGATCCCTATTCTCATTTCATCTTAATCAAAAAACAAATATATATATATATATATATATAAAGATCCGGAGGGTATTTGGAGCGGATAAGTAAATTGACATATCACCTAATTATCATAAATGCATTTAGTATTCTTACTTTGTTACGGTCCTATCCAGCATTGCTTAACGGACTCGTCACAAAATACACGGTCTAGAGGGCAGTGGGATATTAATCCACCTGGACCCCAGATCTCGCTACCTGTTAATTAAGACAGTCTTTTGTTTTCTTCAGTCCGCCGTCGACAGTCATCAATCTGAGGCCGATCATTTCCCTAGGAAGTTCACAGAAACCTTTATCTGGAAGACCAAAAGGAAGTTCATTAAAGTCCTTCTGGATTAAGGTCAGATATGACCATTGTCTCAGAGTGACCTTGGAGGGGGACGAGTTTCTCCACACCCCCCATCCCCAAACCCCCCTCCCCTGCCCCCCCTTCGTGTGCCGCACATGACTAAGAACTGTGACGGCGATAAAAATGGGGACAATACTGGCGGTGGAAGGAGGGACCTTGGGAGACCATTTGGGCCATGGGAGACCATTACGGGACTCACAAGGCGTCGCATGACCAGAGCTCGATAACCTGAGGTGTTTGATAAAAAAAAAAAAATGATTTTTACTCTTTTGATGACAGTGATGGTGCTCTTGTGACTGGCTGTTATTTTTTTGAGCCATCGATCCAAGACGTTTAGTTTAGCGATAAAAATGTTTCCTAGCACCGTCTTCGGTGTTGGCACTGTACATTCATGGCACTCAACGTATTCTGCAGCTCAGATTAAGTGCCAGTGTTCATGTGCATTCTGGCCATTGCCCTATATCAACTCTGCTTGTTGACACTGGCGCTGTTAATGTTGATTTACGGTATATTGCTTTTTCTATTTAAATTGGTAGCTCCTTACCTTTCCCTTAATTATTCATAATAAAAACTTAAAATAATTAAGCATGAACTGAAATTATAGTAATCAGTAAAATGTATTTGCCCTTTTAGTAATTAAGGTATGAAATAGCAAGGCACAAATTAGCTATGTTGCCATTAGTGTTGTCCTAAGACTGTTGTCAGTCCTCTTAGTTCTTCGGTCCACATTTTAGTCCTTCATTCATTATGTCTTTGAATCGTTTGAATGTACAGCGTAATTTACCTTCAAGAAGCGAGACATATTAAATTTATGAAGTGCTTTAGTTATTGCGCAAACACTTTGCCGGCCTCATTTTGTTAATGGGTTTTTATTAATTTCTTAAACTCATGTTTTACCTTTCTGCCCAATGAGTCAAGACACAATTTTCCATCCCCCTAATTAAAGGAGGTCAGTTGGGTCACCAAGTATTACCAAAAAAAAAAAAAAAAAAGAAGTTAATTTCATTACCGTTTCCTCCTCCCCTTGAGAGACCTGGAACTCGAGGGAAACGTGAATTGTGGCTTCCTGAAAGAGGGAAGAAAAATGAAAGAATGGCATGCATAAACCCCATAAAGGCAGCCAAGACGAAATGGAGTGTGTGTGGGCCCTTTTGGGATTACTAATGTCCGGCCTAAGCCATGTGGTCTTCCCCGACTCCAATTTGTTTCCAGATGCCAAATTAAGGAGGAGATTAAGCGAATGGGGGCATCTGGTGGCCTCGATGCCCACACTCTGCCCACACTGAGTACTGGAACCCCCTCCCGCGGGAATTATTCCCCACATACCTCCCTCAGAGCATTGCTGTCTGACTCCTAAAACTACTCGTTTAGGTCGTTTCTTTCAAATGCTCTGCAACTGTCAGTGCCGGGTGCCATTACACTCTTTGTAATTATTGCTATTCTTTTTTTGCTACACTCTGTGTAATTATTATTTTGGCGGCTAACCTCATTAACCTTATTTCCCCCTAAGCGGAAGGTTCGGTTACCAAGTCTCTGCTGGGGTATCTTTGGGCAAAATGGGGGCCTCTTCATTACCCTGTGGGCGTGGAAAATGTTCGGTTCTACGTCATCGTGAATAACGAAAGATAATCGTTTTGTTACTGTGTATAATGTTGCTTCACAAAGGACAGAATATTTATCACCAATTTTTGTTAGTTAATTTGACACCTGTCTGGTTCTAGTAGGGGATTTGCAATAAAATAAAAAGGTTTTCAATTTGTAACTTTTGCCCAGCATTTGCCAACTATTTAGCTTACTACAAAACATACTAACAGTTCTTGTTTGTTACCTTCATCAGAAATAATTGTGGTTTTCACGACGTCTACCTCTGAGGGTAACTGATAATCAAGTAAAAAAAAAAAAACAAGGTGCTACTATAGATGGTTCATCGTATTCAAAAATGGTCTGAGGACGTACTAACAAAGATGAGATGATTTTGAAAAAATGCATCTTGTGACCGAAGGTTGCATTTTTGCTTATAATCAGTATCATTCCTCAATCATATATTTTAGAAATAAGATGTAACGCAGCAGGATAAAGCTAGTCTTGAAACATCATGCAGTTATACTGAAATTAGAAAATGAGTCCCCATTTCTTTTAAGATGTGCGTGAGGTATTTCTTGATCATTTGTCTTTGTCAAGCACATGATTTATGAGCCTTTTGAGAAAATGTTTTAGTCATTTTGCTTCGTAAAAAAAAAAAAAGAGGAATTCTCAAAGCTCAAAATCTGTTACTTCAAACCGAAATAAGACTCCTATACACTTCACGACAAACTCAAAGAGCTGCTGTAAAAACTGAATTTATTTTTCAGCCATGTTTGTTAATTATGTGCCCCGCAGGGGGATAGTGCCTCCAGTGCACCTCATGGGGTACACTGTAGGCATTACTAAAGGTTCTTTGCAGTGTCCCTTTGGCCCCTAGTTGCAACCTCTTTCATTCCTTTTATTGTACCTCCATTCAAATTATCTTTCTTCCTTCTTGCTATCCACCCTCTTCTAACAATGATTTCATAGTGCAACTGCGAAGTTTTCCTCCTGTTACACCTTTCATTCAGATCTACCTACTCTCAATTTATTTTCCAGGGCTGAATGACCTCATAGGTCCCGGTGCTTGGCCATTGGCCTATACTCAATATTCCATTCAGGTATATATGTGAGAAAATATCACATTTACCACGATTTAAACAAAATTAAACATCTAATATCCATTAGACAGAAAACGTCAGATATTTTAATTATTTAAAGTATCATAGATAAGCCTTATAACCTGACATGATACATCAGAATATTGCTTACCTTTTTTTGTCAGTCAACATTTTAACTACTGGAAACTTGATTGGAAAGATCAATAAACTCTTAAGGGTAAATTTTCATAAGATTGTCATTACATGCATTAGACACGAGTCTTACGACTTTTATGTAAACTTTTTAAACGTCTTCTAATCCGGCCTTGTGTGTGTGCGTGTTTGAGGTGTTACTCTCGTTGATAGGATTAGGACTACAGACAGAAGCCGTTCATGTAAATGAAATCTAAAGGAACACGATACCAGATCAATAATTAGATGAAAATAGACTGATTCAGGAAAGACAGTAATTGGTTAGAAATAGACAGACTGACTCAGGAAAGACGATGAAATTAGGTAACGGAAGCTGATAAGTCTGAGAGACTGAGAAGCAGATTAATAAAAGATATATATGAATAAGTGCATCATTAAGGTGATAATTATACTTATGGCATAGATATGGATAAACAGATAGATAGAGAGAAAGAGTGGGAGAGAGAGTGTGAGAGATAGAGTTGAATATACAGTATATGACTAAGTGCATCATTAAAATGATATACTTACGGCATAGATGTGGATAAACAGATAGACGGAGAGAAAGAATGGGAGAGAGTGAGTGTAAGAGAGAGAGTGTGAAAAGTGAAAATAATTATACACATCAGGTTTTCTTTTGTCAGAGTTCTCATGTTTATTATAATTGCCTTTGATAGTCTTGCAAATGAAGGGGCAGGGCGTCAAGGCCTCTTAGAACGACCGTGCCCAGTAAGCCCATTGCAAGACGCCCCTAAAAATGAATGGCCGCTTAAAAATATTGCAATGGATGCCCCGGTCACGAGCCGCCCCTGGGCCACTCTCTGATGACCACGTCTGCCCAAAGGTGTTCACGGATCCTCCAGGACTCATTTGGACTCCTCTTCATCCTCCTCCTCTTCCTCCTCCACCACCTCCTTTATTTACTCATCTTTAGCCTCCTGCTCTCTCTCTCTCTCTCTCTCTCTCTCTCTCTCTCTCTCTCTCTCTCTCTCTCTCTCTCGTGCATGACGTGTAATGGGGTTCTGGTTTCGTCTTCCTTTTGTTAATTTCACTTTCACATAACATAGTCTTTGTCATTTTTGGTTAAATGCTGTAAGCTTCGAATATACTGTAGATAATTTCTATTTATGGGCCTAGGAATTATTTGTATCAGTTAATATCGATATAGCTTTTGGGAAGAAATAGGCATACGCAGGCCCAACTTTTAAAATCGTTCCGTGAATGATTTTTAACCGTCCAGCAAACCGAGAGAGGATTCATGTTTGTTTTTCTCGAAAACCATCATTTTCCGGGACCCTCCCTTCCAGGAGACCCTCCAGCTTCATTCCAGCGAGCCAACTAGCCGATGAAAAAAATCGTGTAGCTGGAAAACACATCTTTTTAGTCGTGAGGGCGCCATTAAATCTTCTTCTCACGACGATGGGCAAGAAGGAGGCCTGGGGTCCGCCGGTGGGTCTTCTTGCCCTTGGGCAAGGGTGGGCTGGTACCATCACCTCCACCACCACTAGTACTACTACTACTACCACCACCGTCCCTATCGCCCTTCCAATACTAAGGTTATAATCACAGTCAACACCCAGGTGCTTAGACTAGTTCTAATTACGGGATTTCATTTTGAACCAAGAACCATCATTTCATATTGGGTATTTGCCGCCCACTCTCTCACTCTCGACCTGCCCCATACCCATGGTCTTAGAGCCATGCCCATACCCTAAGACCTATACCCATCCCCGCCCTTCCGCGATACACGGCCCCCACGAATGCTATGGCCTAATAATCGGTTTTCAATATTTCCTTCAAAGTTACGTAACGACAATCAATTTGCTCCTCCGTCCCCTCTGATCGTTAGATATTTTCGTTGTCCTGATGACGTATCTTATTTACTCGACAGCCGAAGGTTGTCAGGGAGAGATTCCTTCCGTTTTGTGCTGACATTGATTCGGTATATTTTTTGCAACGCATTAATCACTTTATTGGTGTTAATATCATAGACCTCACTTGTAATTTGTTTGTGGGATGCGTCCTGTTTTCACAGTTATGTCAGTAGGTGGCTCATCAAAATTCAGTTTCCAGAACTCTAAAATGTTACTTTAACATAGTAATATCTCTTATTACCACATTAAGAACCATGCAATGTTTTGTTTTTTGTTTTTGTTTAGGAAAACATTCAGTAAACGAATTGCGATTTGAGACACACGTTCTGTTCACGGTCGTACGGTTTCAAGTCTTTGACGCGGCAAGGTTTAGTGGATCCATTCCAAGGAAGCATTGAAATTACCAAATATGAATTTTCTGTCTCGTGTACTGAGATTCCCTGTAATCATTAGACAAAACTCGATGAATTAGAACACTACGTATTTGTTTCGTGTACGATCTCTCTCTCTCTCTCTCTCTCTCTCTCTCTCTCTCTCTCTCTCTCTCTCTGTATATATATATATATATATATATATATATATATATATATATATATATATATATATATATATATTATATATATGTATATGTATATGTATATATATATATATATATATATATATATATATATATATATATATATATCTTTCAAATTACAATGGAATTAACTCAGGCATGAGCACCACCAATTTAAAACATCGTCATGTCTATTTTTCATGTGTGCTTTGTGGGTAACATCGTGTTTGTTTTTCATGACTCCTTTGTAAGTAACATCATGCTTATTCCTTTTTTGGATCCTTCCAAACAACAGCATCTACGTATTGACTTTATTCACGACCATTTTCTTTTCCTGCGGGAACAGAAAATATAAGACAAGTTCCAAGTCGTGTGGCCACAGTTCCACAGCTGAATTCCTGAAAGGAAGATATAAGCATTGTTGCAAGTCGGGTAAACTTTTTTTTATTTTTATTTAACCGAAAGACCGAGTAACTGCTTCTGGTTAAGAAACTGGTCTGCCTTTAGCTAGTTAGTTGGGACTCGGGAATGTTGGCAGATTCTTTCTGGTTTTGCAATTGTATGTTTACGAGTGGCGAAATGGCGGAACTGAGACAGAAAATTATGCCAATTGAAAGTTTTTTCCTGAAGTTCCAAAAAAAAAAAAAAAATTATAGACCAAATTAACATAAGCGATCAAATGGAATCCTTTTAAGGAAAAAAAAAAATTATTTGTTTTGTGCCTTCTAATATATTTGCATACAAATGCATTTCATTTAGCTGGTCCGCTGGTATAGTGGTTAGTGTCGCGGAACGCCGCTCACATGTCGCGGGTTCGCGTCTCAGAAAAATCGCTGGCTCTGTATCATGATCAGTTACTGCTGCAGTGTGGGGTCTGCGGTAGGAGGTTGAAACCAACATTCTTTGGAAGCTTGAATTTCAGGTAAGTGGCCCCTTTGGTGTGCTTGTTCCATGTGATTAGTTTTCATCTTCTGAAATATATAATAATAATAATAATTGTGTATTACTGGCTCGTGAAGCCTCCCAAACTTCATTTCATGTGAGTTCGAGATCTGATTCGCGAATTAGGACCCAAAATCAGACGTCCGCTGATGACCCAAAGGAAGGATTGTCCGAAATTAAAAAAAAAAAATATGGTGTTTTGTCGTGGGGTTGGTCGATTCAAAAACTTTCTGGAACAGACACCCATTTCTACGTCTGTATTTACAAGTAATATTTAGCTATCTGTCTCTCTATCTGTCTGTCTATCTATCTATTTATCTATCTGTCCATATATATATATATATATATATATATATATATATATATATATATATATATATATATATATATATATAATATATATCCCTGAGTGGATGCATCGATTACGGGAGGAAGTATTTTGGGATGCGGTCGCTACCCCTGCTCACGCTTTGTCAAGAACTGAACGCATCCAGCGTTCCTTAACTTCGCTGTCTGAATGAACAGTTTTATAACGATTATGTATTTGTAGTAACCATAGTGACCTTTCAACTTCATATTGCGTAAAATTTTCGTTAGTGTTCCTACTGAACTACTTGAAGTCTGGAAAGTAATGAAAGATTACTTTTTCCCCGGTTGGTATTGATCTCAAAGTGGGTCAGAGACTGAGTTGAATTGATTACTTTTTCCCCGGTTGGTATAGATCTCAAACTGGGTCAGAGACTCAGCTGAATTGATTACTTTTTCCCACGGTTGGTATTGATCTCAAACTGGGTCAGAGACTGAGTTTAATTGATTACTTTTTCCCACGGTTGGTATTTATCTCAAACTGGGTCAGAGACTGAGTTTAATTGATTACTTTTTTCCCCGGTTGGTATTTATCTCAAACCGGGTCAGAGACTGAGTTGAATTGATTACTTTTTCTCCGGTTGATATTTATCTCAAACTGGGTCAGAGACTGAATTGAACTGATTACTTTTTTCCCCATTTGGTATTGATCTCAAACTGGGTCAGACACTGAATTAAATTGATTACTTTTTTCCCCAGTTGGTATTGATCTCAAACTGGGTCAGAAACTGAGTTGAATTAATTACTTTTTTCCCCAGTTGGTATTGACCTTAAACTGGGTCAGAGACTAAGTTAAAATGATTACTTTTTTCCCCGGCTGGTATTGATCTCAAACTGGGTCAAAGACGGAATTGAATTGATTACTTTTTTCCCCAGTTGGTATTGATCTCAAACTGGGTCAGAGATTGAGTTAAACTGATGACTTTTTTCCCCAGTTGGTATTGATCTCAGACTGGGTCAGAGGCTGAGTTGAATGGATTACTTTTTCCCCAGTTGGTATTGATCTCAAACTGGGTCAGAGACTGAATTGAATGGATTACTTTTTCCCCGGCTGGTATTGATCTCAAACTGGATCAGACACTGATTTAAATTGATTACTTTTTTCCCCAGTTAGTATTGATCTCAAACAGGGTCAGAGACTGAGTTAAATTAGTGAATGCTGTTATGGAGGCACCCTTGGAGCGTCGAAGGAGGCTTCCTATTGCGTCAAGAAAGCGCCATTGGCTTTCATGGCGACTGACGACCTCGCTGTCATCCTTTAAAAAGTCAAGAAGGTAATAATCCTTCTGCAGGATACGGGTACTTCTTACTAACGCCCTTTGGTCGTTACTGAAACGCCCTGAACTCCTTCAGGTGCTTGATATCTTTCGGAAACGACTCCCGACCGCCGGGAAGTCATGCTCTTGCATGTTATAAAATTAAGTGGTCTTGCGCAACACGTTCTTGTTACCTTATAGCCTGTGGTCTTGTGGGCTGATCGGCCGAAATTGTTTTATTGGTCCTTTTGTTCTGTCGACTATGTTACTTTTTTCTTAGGTGGATAATTCGTGAATGGAATCTATGTTTTCTGTATTATCATATATAATCTGCAAGGAAAGAATTCGCTGGCAACTTGAAAGGAAGAAGATCCTTTTCCTTTGAGTATGTTTATTAATTTTAGCATTTAGTTCAGAGGTTTGGTTTAGGTTTTCTAAGAATCATTTAAGTGTCGGTATTTCTCTTCCCTCTCCCCCGCCTCCCCCCCCCACCCCTAAGGAGAAACCCTAGTCTTTCTATAAGGTGCAATGCAATTAGTTGGATTTGAAGATCGACCCCATCAGAAAATCGGAACACGAGGTCAAAGAATGAACAAGAACCGCAAGTGAAATTCGAGACTTCATTAAGTGAAATTAGATTAATGTAAAAAATAGTCACCAGATGTCATCCTCTCTTTTATCTCGGCTCTAATGGTGGATGTTTAACTGACCAG
>JANJGK010000015.1:51418452-51455952 GCA_039081455.1 Macrobrachium rosenbergii
AGGCTAGAGGGCTGCAATCTGGTATGTTTGATGATTGGGAGGGTTGGATGATCAACATACAATTTGCAGCCCTCTTGCCTCAGTAGGTTTTAAGACCTGAGGGTGGACAGCAAAAGTGCGGACGGACAGGACAAATAGCCATCTCAATAGTTTTCTTTTACGGAAAACTAAAAAACTGACACTGATAAGAAAATACAGTAGCTGAAGTGGCCTGAAGTCTACTGCCTTGAGACAAGCACTAGCCTCTACGGCATCAATAAACCTTAATCAGGACAAGCTGGAAGGTATGCCCTGCTTCTCCTGTTCGTCTCGTATTTCATTTTTCCCGTGTCTCCTTCATTTCACAGAATGTCAAACAATTCACTGATTACAGTGGACATTTATGAATTCCGTGTACTCAAAAGTAAATTAGGGCCAAATATACAATAGTATTTTTGGGATAAGTCATGGTATCTAAATCTCAATTACGGCCAAGGAATTTTAATCAAAACATATTCCGTAATTAAAATGCATTCGAGAGACAAATGGGTTACAATCAAAGTGCATTTACGATAAGATTAACGTAGCTGAAATGGATTTAGGTATATGCCATTGTATTTAAAAGTTAAAAATACGGTGAATTCTTTATATTTAAAAGGCATTATGTGACACGTCAGCGTCACATTTGAAAGAATTCAGGAGAAGTCCATATGCTTAAAATAAAATGAGAAACTAGTCAGATATGTTTAAAAGGCATTTTATGATAGCTTGATGTATCCCGAAGGTGTTGAGCCAATGGTTTCATACCATCTGATACCCAAGTAATATATATGTATGTATGTAAGTATGTATACGTGTATACATATATATTTATGTGAATAGACATATATATATATGTATGTATGTATATGTTATACATATAAATTCATGTGACTAGACATAATATATATAATAATATATATATATATATATATATATATATATATATATATATAATGCATATGAGTTTAGAGTAGACTGAATAAAAAAAAATTCCTCATTGTACGTATAATAAAGAGCACGCAGAGTGAAAATCATAAGACAGCCAACAAAACATTCGCTAATCCTTTAAGCAAACTTAAAAAACGACACCTCCTGTGAAAGAGTTTGTCAAACTAAATTGTTTTGTTTCCTAAACGGTGTTTATCTCTTCAACATATAATAAAAAGAAAGGAAAATAAAAATTATAAAAGAAAATTCAGATGATAATAATAAATAATAATAATAATAATAATAATAATAATATTAATAATGATAATAATAATAATAATAATAATAATAATAATAATAATATCCTTTATTTTACAACACACGATCCCTCATGGACTGCCATAAGTACCATCTATTCTATAAGGAATTCTACAGGTAGCCTTTCCTATTCCCCCTCCCCCCCATACCTCCTCCTTCCACCCCCCTCCCCCAACCCTTCTCACTTCCATCCCCTTCCCCCACCCCTTCTCCTTCTACCCCCCCTTCCCAAACCCTTCTCCTTCTACCCTCCCATCCTAACCCCTTCTTCTTCTACCTTCTTCCCCCACCCCTTCTCCTTCTGCCCCCTCCCCCACACCCCCTTCTCCTTTCTACCCCCTCGCCAATGGCCCTCTTCCTATTCACCTGTGCGGCAGGGTGCAAAAGGGAGCTGGCGAAATGGGTGTCGCCTGCTGCCACGCTCCGCGAGAGAGAGAGAGAGAGAGAGAGAGAGAGAGAGAGAGAGAGAGAGAGAGAGAGAGAGAGAGAGAGCGCGATGCGTGACCGGGGAGTCGCCAACATATGTCACCTGTCCATATCGCCTAATCACCTTCTTTCAAGGTGTGAGCTCAAGACTTCCTTTATAGAGATATCTTTTTTTCTTCTGTAATTTAAATCTCCTTCCAGAGACGGCACGCGACGGAAGCGATGTAACAGGTATTCTCTCTCTCTCTCTCTCTCTCTCTCTCTCTCTCTCTCTCTCTCTCTCTCTCTCTCTCTCTCTCTCTCTCTCTCTCTTTCCCCAGCACGTATGCAAATATATGTGGGTATATTGTGAATATACAAATTATCAGTAGAGAGAGTCTATGTATCAAAGATTTCATATATCTAGTCATTTTAATTGTTTACAAAGACTTAAAATATAATATTAATCGTTACAATAATAGTTATATGTCACCCTGAAGACCCTTACTAGTCTACAGAGAAAAAGGTCCCTTAAATGAAGAAATCCCATATTATAATATTTTTGATATTTGTATACACTTAACATTTAGTACAGTGAACCAATGAACCTTCTCTACTTGACCAAATTTAAGGACGCCTTAGGATTTGGTTTAAAGAGGAAAGGACCCTTGACTGAAAGCACATAAAATTTAGTTATTGGTTTATTTCCTTATTCATTTATTTATTTTCCTTTACTGTCGCACCCGCGGGTCCTCCTTATCGCATTACACCCGAATTAAATCGGAAACACTGCCTCAGACCTCCACGAAATCTGTGAACTGTACTCAGGAACCCGCGCTCACATCATTTACCAAATTTACGAACGGCATTTCTTCCGCCTTTTTGGGCCGCAATTGCTCCTCCTGCTTCTGGAGAAATTCAAGCAACAACGCCCCCCTCCCTATCCCCTCCTCCCCATCCTCCTCCAATCCCCCCCACCCCCTCGCGTGCCGGCAATCATGACACTTTGCATGGCATTCTTCTGTAACAGTCAGAAGCCGCCCCCTGCCTTCTAGTGTCAATTTACGGCCATTTTTCACGCATGCGCCCCCTGACTTTGCATGATCTTAAGGCACACGAGAGAGAGAGAGAGAGAGAGAGAGAGAGAGAGAGAGAGAGAGAGGAGAGAGAGAGAGAGAGAGATTTAACCTCCATTTCCTTTCCTCAAATTGCATTTGAGACTCCCAGTGCAAACGGGACGGCCTCTAAACTCATGAGGGAAGGGATTTATTTTTACAATTTTGAATAATTTCCGGTATATCTATCTATCTACATATATAGACATATATATACATATTTTTTATTTATTTATTTACACATTTACATATACCTATATATATATGTATATATAATATTTATTTATAAATAATTATATAAATAAATAGTTATATAGGTAGGCTATATAACTATTTATCTATATTGTGTATACCTATATATACATAAAAATATATATATAAACATATATACACAAACATATATATATACATACATACAAATATATATACATATATATTATAGTGCAATTAATCAATAAAAGAAAAACTTAAAGAGTTCCGGGTGAATATTTAGAGGAAAATAAGAAATTTTTAAAAAGCCGTACCTCCAAAGACAGAACGTGGATGATTAAATAACTTTATTATAAACGTATTAACAGAAAAATAAAATTTAAAAAACCAGACAAGTGAATCAACATATAATAAACCAAAAAAAAAGCAACCGATGAATACAGTCATCACTTACATCGTCTGATAAACAAATCAACAAAATAAACAAATTAATATACATTCATCACTTAATATCGTCTGATAAACAAATAAACAGATCGAGCGTCTGGAAACACAACAACAACAACAACAACAACAACCAGGTGAAGGCAAAACAACATACCGATCGCCAGACACGTGCGGCGACCAACAACACCACCAACAACGCGCCATTATTGCACCATTGCAAAGTTCCATTTCTCTCACCCCGCTGCCATTACCATTTGACCCGCGCGCCCGCATCTCGGCCCGGCAGCTCACGATAGGAACCCATCAGGGCAGGTAAGCAGGCAGGTGTTATCAACTCCCCCCCCCCCCCTCTCCCTCTCCCCTTCCCATCCCTTATAGGCTCTATGCTACTATCTCTCCCCCCCTCCCCTCGCCACCCCCCCCGGCACCCCACCAACACAAGCCCTCTGACATGGTAATTACGATCTATTCCTCGGACTTTCTCTTCGTATTGGCTTTATTGCTTATGATGATGGGCTCGATTTCTTTTTATGTATGTATGTATATATGTATATGTATATATATATAATATATATGTATATACAGTACATGTATAAATACATATATAATATATATATATATATATATATATATATATATATATATATATATATATTATATATATATATAACAAAATTCCTTCAAAAATGGAAAAAAATACGTAATCAATCCTTTCCCCCATGTGTTTAGAGAACGTCCCGTTTGTACTATGACCCTCAAATGCAATTTGAGGCAAGGAAATGGAGGCTGAATCTCTCTCTCTCTCTCTCTCTCTCTCTCTCTCTCTCTCTCTCTCTCTCTCTCTCTCTCTCCTTTGCCTTAAGATCATGCAAATTTGTTTTACAAGAAGCTACCCCCATAATAATGGATGGCTTTGAGGAGAAGCAATACGCCAGTCACTGCCGCATTTATTCTGTAACTTCAAACGTGTAGAAAACTTCCATAATGTTAACTGCTTCATTTACTAACACTGAAGGCTCCTCAGTAGCTTGTCTAAAACCCCTACACAAACACTGCGCTGCTCAGTTACATCTTCCACGCATTCAAGCGCTTCCTTAATAATAAGACTCTTTTGTATCACTGCCTTGACCTTTATTCTCTCCACATGACTCTACCACTTTGTAACACACTGATCTATTTTTCTTTTACTTTAAAATTTTAACCAATTTTCGTAACTCTATATTTCTCATCCTTTCTCCTTTCAGCTCATTATCACTAGGTTACTAAAAACTTCAAAACTGCCTTGTAATTCACTCTTAATATCCACATTTCAGTTCTGTAAAGGAGGCTTGGCTCAGCAAATCCTACATGCATCCCAACTTTGTCTTGCATACTGTCTATCGTGTTGTCTGTGACTTCCAGCATTAAGTGAGAAACTTTCTTTTGGAATATCATATCCAAAGTTGTTTGAACTCTTTTGATTTCCAGCAAAAAATGCTTAATGATAAAACCCCTTCATTAGTATGTATAAAAGGGATGTATGTATATATACTTTTAAAATATTACTGGTAATAATCATAATATTCCAATACCTTCTAAGAGGTAATTTGTTTAAAAGAGGATACTAATGAATTGAATTGAAAACAGAATTTCGGCAAAGGGCCAAGACCTGGGACCAATGAGGTCATTCAACGCTGAAACGGAAATTGACAGTAACTGTTAGGAGTGGGTGAAAGGTACGACGGAAGAAAGAGAATATGAAAGGAGGGTACAGTAAAAGGAACAAAAGGGGTTGCAGCTAGAGGCCTTAGGCACGCCGCAAAGAACCTTAAGTAATGTCTACAGTGCACCCGCATGAGGTGAACTGTCGGCAATACCCCCCTACGGGGAAAAGGGTACTAATGAACGGGAGAGCATTGCGTTTCTAGAGAATTTTTTCCAGCAATGCTGTGTAAAAAATTATTGCTCCTAATTTATTCAAAATATTCTGCTCCTATAACGTTTCTGAAAATATTGTTGGAGAAATAAAGCGTTTACTTTTTTCCGCAAACAAAAAATCGTGAAAATAACGCATCCAGAAATCTTCATAATCAATCTTCCATCAAATGACTCAAATCATAAAAAATTAAAGTACTTATATTTTACTTTTAAATTTGTAATGGCGCTTGTGGTCAGCATCTGTCAGATCATAAAAAAAGGCCGGAATCACTTTTAGGTTATCGCTTATAAACAAAAATTACATGAACAAATGGCCCATCAACAGAAGACACTTGGCATACATTACGTCGACTAATTTGATTTTCTCAAGACAAGTCGTTAGCCACTTGTTCTCAACAATAACTAATAGAGTTAATAAACGGTATTTAATTACCACGTTAAACTTTTGTGGCATCCATCCTAATGAATCATCAGTTGAACACGTTAAGTACATAACTAATGTCGTAAAATCAATCGAGCTTTCAGTCAAAACTCTACGGGACGAAAACCCAGATTTCACGACTGCCCTCTTGGAACCTAGCTAAAAATGTTGCTATTAGTCATGTCATATTAAATGATTGATTTACGGTCATCAAAACTGGCGTCGCAAAATTTAGGTTATTGACGCCGAAATGAAACTGAAAAAATTTACTCTCAAATTAAAATTTCGCATAAAGAAATATTAAAAAATAATCAATACCTATAATCTTCTATATGTAAATACATATACACTGTATACTGTATAAAGAAACACACGTATACAATCCATGTATACAATATAAATTTTGTTGAGGATGCCAGTTTATGTCACATGGAACGGAATCTTTTCCTAAGTGTAGAGTCACATTACATTGTTTATGCTGAGAATAACCGGCCTACCGTAAACCTTCATAGCTACAGAAATTTTGTTTTTTTGAAAATACATTTGGAAACGTGGATCCATACGCGTTACAAAAGTTAATTTGGTATATTATTATTACTGATGATACGTGTTACAAAAGTTCATTTTGGTATATTATGATTACTGAAACGCGTTACAGAAGTTACTTTTGGTATATTATTATTACTAATACGCGTTACAGAAGTTCAATTTGGTATATAATAATAATAATAATAATAATAATAATAATAATAATAATAATAATAATAATAATAATAATAATAATGATATCATTATTATTATTATTATTATTATTATTATTATTATTATTATTATTATTATTATTATTATTATTATTATTATTATTATTATTATTATTCAGAAGATGACCCCTATTCATATAAAACAAGCATACAAAGGGGGCCACTGACTGGAAATTCTCGTAAAGGTGCTACTTGAAAGAGATTACAGAACACAATTACATACATAACACAATAATAGGAAATACCGAAAGATGAAGTTCGGTCATGAGAAAAAACTACAAATTAATAAACTGATAAATAAATAGGGGAAACAGATATAAATTTTAAAATTACAAAGTGAACTGTTTTAGGGTAGTAATGCCTTGCATCTTTTATTGAAATTTTGAGACTTTAACTACACAACAATCCTCAGAGAGACAGTTCCTTCCATAACTAAGTTATTCATAGTCCCTTCCTATTTAGAGCTATTTTTGACATTATTATATCTCAGTGTCTCTAAATACTGAATACAGAATTTGGCCAAAGACCAAGCACTGGGACCTATGAGGTCGTGCAGCGCTGAAACGGAAACTGACGGTGAGAAGGTTTGAAAGGTGCAACAGCAGGAAAACCTCAAAGCAGTTGCAACTATGAATCAATTGTTAGGAGAGGGGTGGAAAGTAAGATAAAAGAAAGAGAATATGAAAGGAGGTACAGTAAAATGAACGAAAGGAGTTGCAGCTAGGGACCTAAGGAAGGCACGCTGCAAAGAACCTTCAAAGTAATGCCTACAGTGCACCGCATGACGTGCACTGACGCCACTACCCGGGGGATTAAATGTCTCTAAACGCTCTGAAACTTCGGATTATCTTCGCCCCCGACGAAGCCCGCCCGTAGCAACTGATCTATAAATGCCATATTCACCTATCTCCACCTGCGATGCGAAGTTGATCACGAGATCCATCTGCTCTCACGCGGAAGAGGAAGATTTTCAGTATCTGCGCGTAAAAAAAACAAACTCGATGTTGACGCTAAATGCAGGTGATTATAATGTAAGATGAAATGCGATACTTCAAACTGTAGAACATTACGACGAATTTAAAACTTTTTTTTTGGGGGGGGGGAGGGGGGGGAGGGGGGGGGGGCGCGATGCGTCTTCATAAATCTAGCGGCGACAATATCGTGACGCCTCTCTCCTGACAGCTGACCGATTAACCCTGAGCATATACTCCTCGTTTTACAGCGATTCCCCCCCCCTCTCTCTCTCTCTCTCTCTCTCTCTCTCTCTCTCTCTCTCTCTCTCTCTCTCTCTCTCTCTCTCTCATATGTATATAACAATTCGCCAGTTCCTTTTCTCAACTTTCTTATCCCTCTTTGTTTCTTTAATTCCAATGCCTTATTCCTTTATTTGCATCGTTTTAAAACTAGTCAGTATATTATAATGTATATGTATATACAAATATATAAGTATGTACGTATATATGTATGTATATATATACAAATATGTATATATATAGATTGTATACACATACATACATATATGTACATAAATATATATACATGTACATATATATGTATACGTAATTTTTATACATATACATATATATGTATATACATATACATATGCCACGGGACTATTGTGGTGTTGGATACTTATACATATATAATTTTACATATATATATATAAATATACATTTACATATATCTTTATACATACAATACATACATACATATACATAATTACCACGAGGCTTAAACTCGCCACCCGCCTAAAACGGGTCTTCCGCTGCCTCAGCGATGACGTCACGCGGGAGACAGGTGTTATCGGACGGAAGCGGGACAGGTGATCAAGAAGACAGCCAGAGATGCAACCCGAGATCGGAATTAATCTACCAGGTTAATGAGCAGAGATCTCAGAGTCATCTCAAAGGATTCTCGGAAGTTCATCGTATTGGGATTTTTTTTTTTATTATTTTTTTTTCTTAGAATGAAATGAAAAGGCTTATTTTTGTGGTGTTGTAGGATGCTGAGTGAAAGTGGAAGTGGATTGATTAGGAGTAGTAACTAATAATAATAATAATAATAATAATAATAATAATAATAATAATAATAATAATAATAATAGTAATAATAATAATAATAATAATGGTTAAGAAATCCACAATGATATAAGTATATACAATTATATATATATATATATATATATATATATATATATATATATATATATATATATATACATATATATATATATTTGTATGTATATTTATATATGAATATATTTATACACAGATATATATATGTATTATTTATCATATTTTTTAATATATATTTACAATGCATCATTGTGAATTTCTTCATCATTTTAGTGAATCGCGTAACTATGAGATTTTCATGTAATAATGAATAATAATAATAATAATAATAATACATCAACGCCACTTTTCTACTATGATTATAAAGATGACGACGACCACGAAGATAAATGATAACAGTAATAACATTGGCAAGAATAATAAATATAACATTAATAAGTTAACAACACTTCCCACAGCAATAACAGTAATAATAATAACACTGAGCACGATCACTATCTTCTTTTACTCATTACTGTTACCACGTTATTTCTCTAATCGTTATCATCATGTATCACGGGACCTAAATACATATCTCACATATGTTTTATCCTACAAGTGATCAATCTATCTATCTATCTTCGAGTGTCCTCTGTTATCTAAAACATTTGCCATATGACGTCAAAAGAGTTATACGCTAAGTGCATACGCGCACGCGCAGATCCGTCCTTAATTGCTAGGAGAGTGCTATACTGAGAATCGGGGAGGTTGATCAGCTGATATCGTCTTTCGTGTCTTGTTTTCGTATTTTGATGGAGAGTGATGGGAATGGATTGGAACGTGGTTATATATCACTTATCCTGAGTCAATGTCAGGTCACAGTTCTACTAGCCATGACCCAGTGTTTCCATAACATATCCACTCACTATTCTTAAACAGCTTGAACACACCAGACATGGCGTGCGATCTTTTGTTTTTCTAGCCTGCTCCCTAGAACTGCCTGGGAGAGAGAGAGAGAGAGAGAGAGGAGAGAGAGAGAGAGAGAGAGAGAGAGAGAGAGAGAGAGAGAGAGAGAGAAATTTGTTGGCTGTTCATTCAAACCCAAGCGTTGATGAGAGAGAGAGAGAGAGAGAGAGAGAGAGAGAGGAGAGAGAGAGAGAGAGAGAGAGAGAGAGAGAGAGAGAGAAGAAAATTTGTTGGCTGTTCATTCAAATCCAAGCGTTGATGAGAGAGAGAGAGAGAGAGAGAGAGAGAGGAGAGAGAGAGAGAGAGAGAGAGAGAGAGAGAGAAGAAAATTTGTTGGCTGTTCATTCAAATCCAAAGCGTTGATGAGAGAGAGAGAGAGAGAGAGAGAGAGAGAGAGAGAGAGAGAGAGAGAGAGAGAGAGAGACTTGCTGGCTGTTGTTTTAAATCCAAGCGTTGATGAGAGAGAGAGAGAGAGAGAGAGAGAGAAAAGAAAACTTGTTGGCTGTTGTTTTAAATCCAAGCGTTGATAGAGGAGAGAGAGAGAGAGAGAGAGAGAGAGAGAGAGAGAACTTGTTGGCTGTTGTCTTAAATTCAAGCGTTGATAGAGGAGAGAGAGAGAGAGAGAGAGAGAGAGAGAGAGAGAGGAGAGAGAGAGAGAGATGAGAGAGGAGAGAGAGAGAGAGAGAGAGAGTGCAATCAGCTCTAAGACAAACAAGCCGAAGTTGACTTTCTTCTAAATATTTCAGGCCTTCCTTGCCCGGAAGGAGACCTCTACGTAAGTGAAAGGTTAAACACATTTGAAGTCTGGTCTAATTTATTCATGCCGGTCTAACCCTTTTTTCCCCTCCCCCGGACCCTGGCCTGAAACAAGAAGGGCGGCGCCACCGCCCGTTTTTGTGTTTTAGTAAATACTTGTCTCGGTTGCTTATTCCAACACGGAAGAAGGAAGAGAAGAAGAAGAAGAGAAGAGGAGGAGGAGGACGATGAAAAGAACGCCGCTTTTCTAGGTCGTCCCTCGGTGCGGGGCGTGTGACTTTGTTTCTGTTCGTGCTTGCTTGCTTTCGTGCCTGCGTGCGTGCCTCTGCGTGCGTGCCTCTGTGTGTGTGTGTGTGTGTGGATTTGCGTGAGAATTTCGGGAAATTAGAAAGTATCACGAAAAGCATAAGTGGAAGAGAAACCGCCTTGAAATTATCATTCAGCGCTGCGTTGATGAGTTTTTTTCACGAGCAATTAAAACGGTCATATTATTTCGAAGAGGGCAGGAAGGAAATTTATACATATCTCCACACGCACGCACATACACACACACACAAATACAAAACCACACACATACACAAACATATATAAATATATAAATACATATTTACGTATATTATATATATACAGTATATATATATATATATATATATATATATATATATATATATATATATATATATATATATGCTTATAGTAGGTTACTTTACATATTCCTTCCAGTGAACTATGTATCTAATTACAACTTTTACAATAATATCAACAGCTAAACAACAAACAATGTTAAGGATGTAAAAGACATCCCAAGTGAAGCGGACATTTCAGATAAAATAAATTAAAAAAGACGTTCAACCGAAGCTTTTAGCTATATATACTGAAAATAAAGCAGGTAAAGGCAGACTGAAAATAATGCAGGTAAAGGCAGACTGAAAATAAAGCAGGGTAAATGCAGACTGAAAGTAATGCAGGTAAAGGCAGACTGAAAATAAAGCAGGTAAATGCAGACTGAAAGTAATGCAAGTAAAGGCAGACTGAAAATAATGCAGGTAAAGGCAGGCTGAAAATAATGCACGTAAAGGCAGTCTGAAAATAATGCAGGTAAGGCAGACTGAAAATAATGCAGGTAAAGGCAGACTGAAAATAACGCATGTAAAGGCAGACTGAAAATAATGCAGGTGAAGGCAGACTGAAAATAATGCAGGTAAAGGCAGACTGAAAATAATGCAGGTAGAGGCAGGCTGAAAATAATGAAGGTAACGGCAGACTGAAAATAATGCAGGTTAAGGCAGGCTGAAAATAATGAAGGTAAAGACAGAATGGAAATAATGCAGGTCGAGGCAGACTGAAAATACATCTATTCCAATATGTTTGGAGTTATTAAAGGTACGAAAGCATTTATACGAGAACCTATATAATCAGTATTAGTGTAAACTTTATCTAATGAGAGGATGCGGTAATGAAGAATTGGTATGGTGTTTTCTTTAGAATTGATGATAAAGAGTGTAATGAGTTCGTAAAGCTTCCGCAATCTTTGAAGGTTAATTTTATTTGATACCTGTTTCCTTACGTGCATAATAATAATAATAATAATAATAATAATAATAATAATAATAATAATAATAATAATAATAATAATAATCTTCGAAGGTAAATTTACTTGATATCTGTTTCCTTACGCGTATAATAATAATAATAATAATAATAATAATAATAATCATAATAATAATAATAATAATAATAATAATAATAATAATAATAATAATAATATAATAATAATCTTAGAGGGTAAATTTTACTTGATATCTGTTTCCTTACGTGTATAATAATATTAATAATAAAAAATCTAATAATAATAAAAACAACAACAATAATAATAATAATAATAATAATAATAATAATTGCAATAATGTCATTACATCATAATGATAATAGTCGTTATTATTATTATTATTATTATTATTATTATTATTATTGTTGTTGTTGTTGTTGTTGTTATTGTTGTTATTCAAACACGCTACTAATGTGTCGATTACTCTTCACTGTATAACGTATATATTCTCTTCAAATTCGCTAACCACTCGGAGTTCCAGCTTCCCCATATTATACGATAACGATATTCTGAATCCGAACACGAAACCGTTCAGAGTTGATACCTCGATGAAGTTAATGTATTTTCTTCCTTAATTTTCTTTTTTTTTTTATAAAGTCAAATTTTCGTAATATGTCCTCTCTTACGGCCATGTTTTCTTCATACATGTCTTGTGTTTCCTTACTCTACTGAATTTTGCTCTCTCTCTCTCTCTCTCTCTCTCTCTCTCATCTCTCTCTCTCTCTCTCTCTCTCTCTCTCTCTCTCTGCTCTGAAAGTATGTGACCAGTTTTCAAGTAATCATGATTGTTTTTCCTTTTTGATTACCTTTTCATTTCTTTCTAATGAAACCACCACACACTTTGGAAGCTTGGATATTAAGTCAACGGTCCCTGTGGGCTTGTTCAATTTGAATAGAGCTCATCTTTTGAATAATAATAATAATAATAATAATAATAATAATAATAATAATAATAATAATAATAATAATAATAATAATAATAATATGAACCGTTTCGGTTTTCCCTAGTTTGGCATCAAAAATTAAATGTTGTGTTGCACACCCGTAGATTTTCTCACAAAATACGTTAGCAGCTTCTTCCCACCCACTGTATTTTTTATAAAATTTTTGACTCAAATCCTTTTGTTTATTCTTCTCTTTGGAGATGGACTGAAATATAGAATTTAGGGAAAAGACCAAGCGCTGGGACCTATGAGGTCTTTCAGCGCTAAAAGGAAATGAGAATAAAAAGGTTTGACACGTGTAACAGGAGGAAAACCCCGCAGTTGCACTAAGAAGCAATTGTTAAGAGAAGGGTGGAAAAAAAGGATATAGGAAATGACAATATGAATGGAGGCACAGTAAACTGAATGAAATGGGTTGCAGCTAAGGGCCCAAGGGACGCCGCGAAGAACCTTTCAGTAGCCTAATGCCAAAGCGCACCGCGTGAGGTGCACTGAAGGCACTGCCGCCCCCCCGCCCCCCACTTTATTTTCCTCCATAGACAATAACTGCTCACAAGTAAATACTGTGGCTTACGGCAGATGTATTGAAGCAATAAATGAATAAGATTAAAGCCTCAGAGTCTTAGGAAACCACAAACAAAAGACGGACGCAGCACGCAAGGTAAGAATTTCATACACATCGGCTGCTGCGACAATTGATACGTCATTCGACAATAACATTCGACGGCTGCCGGATGGGCGGGATTTTAAAGTCCAGAGAGCAGGCGTCATTCTGAGAGAGAGAGAGAGAGAGAGAGAGAGAGAGAGAGAGAGAGAGAGAGAGAGAGAGTTTCGGTCACGTGCCAGACACAACCACCACCCCTCCCCCAAAATCACCCTCCCCCTCCTTCATCCCCCGCCCCCACCCACGTTCCTTCCTCCTTCAGATGTACTGCCTCAGCAGCCATGCTCATTCCCTCAGACAGTCTCCCACCTACAGGTTTCTTCAACAGGGACCGGTCGCTCTTGTTTAGAGCTAGCTTCAAATAACTATCAATTATCCCCCCAAAAAATTCATTACTGCAACGTTTCTCTGGACCTACACCTCACCGCTACTGCTTTCCCATATCGAATGGAATATAGAATTTAGACCCAAGGCCAAGAGCTGGGATCTATGAGGTCATTCAGCGCTGGAAGGGAAACTGAAAGTCAAAAGGTATGACAGGTGTAACAGGAGGAAAACCTCACAGTTGCACTATGAAACACTTGTTAGAGAGGGTGGAAAGTAAGATGTAAGAAAGAGAATATGAACGGAGGTACAGTAAAAGGAATGAGAGGGGTTGCAGCTAGGGCCGAAGGCACGCTGCAAAGATCTAAAGTAATGCCAACAGTGCACCGCATGAGGTCAAATATGTGTTTCTTTTGTATTTTTTTTTTATGATTTTTTATGGAATAATAAAGTGCAAGGGTCAACAGGTAGAACTGGGAGAAAACGCTTAGTTACGTTGAAAAGCGTCAGAGAGGTTGAACAGCAAGATTTAGGGAAGATAGCGGGAACACCGATTACACTGAGAAGTAATAGTTAGAGAGGTTGGACAGCTGGCCTGAAGAAAGGGGGCAAGAATGGATGTAAAGTAAAAGCCTATAAAGGGTGTGCATAAGCTATGGAGGCCAAAGGTACGCTACAAACATCCTTTAGTAATGCCTACAGTGCACCGCGTGAGGTGCACTGACGACACTAGCCCCCCTCCGTGATTATATTTCTTGGTCTCCCAATCAGGTAACAAGCAGATTTGGCCAGAAGTAATCTATTATTATTATTATTATTATTATTATTATTATTATTATTATTATTATTATTATTATTATTATTATTATTATTATGTCATCCTATCCGACTGGGTGGTATTTATAGTGTGGGGTTCCGGGTTGCATCCTGCCTCCTCAGGAGTCCATCACTGTTCTCACTATGTACGCTGTTTCTAGTAGCACACTCTTCTGCATGAGTCCTGGAGCTACTTCGGCATCTAGTTTTTCCATGTTCCTTTTCAGGGCTCTTGGAATCGTGCCTAGTGTTCCCATGGCTATGGGCACAATTTCCACTGGCATATCCAATATCCTTCTTATTTCTATTTTCAGGTCTTGATACTTATCAGTTTTATTATTATTATTATTATTATTATTATTATTATTATTATTATTATTATTCAGAAGATGAACCTTATTCATATGGAACAAGCCCACCACAGGGGCCACTGACATGAAACCCAAGTTTCCAAAGAATATAATGTTCATTAGAAAGAAGTAATGGAAGGCAATGAGGAAATTCAGAGAGAAGAGATCAGGTATTAGAAAAATAAATAAATGACAAAATTAACAGAGAAAAACATACATACATCACAAAACACAAAGAGAATTAATACCAGTTTGTCTCCTTGTTATCAATCTGATCAAATTATCGAAGATTTTTTCTTAAGCGCTATAACTTCGTAGTTTTTCTTATAAATATAAAAAAAAAAACTTCGCGACGGTGTTGTCCGTATATCAGTCACAAAGGAACAACACAAGATCTGGCCGGAAGTCCATCAGTATCTAACAATCACCGGAGAATGTCGGCGTCATAAATTATTACGCAGTTTGAGGAATGTTCGTCCTACGCGTTGACTTGGGGCTGGTTTAAATTTCATTAACGCCAATGATTACTAAAAACAAAGAAGTCTCTCTAACAGAATTTCACGTCAGTAAAGGAATACAGCCTGTCTTCTTTTGTTTTGGGAAATTTAAATACTGATCCAAAGGCATTTTGTTTAGTTTTCCTTAAAGGAAAATTTAAATACAGATTCAAAGACACTTTCGTGGCACACCATAATCGGAATGAAAATTGACTTTGAATGGAATTGGATTGAATATACTGTAGAATTTAGGCCAAAGGCCTACCCCTGGCACCTATGAGGTCATTCGGGGCTGAAACGGAAATTGAGAGTAGAAAGGTCTGAAAGGTGTAACAGGAGGAAAACCTCGCAGTTGCACAATAAAACAATTGTTAGGAGAAGGTGGATAGCAAGATGGAAGAAAGTGAATAAGAAAGGAGGTACAGTAAACGGAATGATAGGGGTTGCAGCGAGGGACCGAAGGGACGCTGCAAAGAACCTTAAACAATGCCTACAGGGCACCATAAGTAATGCCTACAGTGCACCACGTGAGGTGCACTGGAGGCACTACCCCCTACGGAGGAAATTGACTCTGAGTATTTACTTGGGTTTTGCCATTTTTATGTCACGACCTTTTGATAGACAGACGTGTTTTAATGACACTGAAGAGTAGATATACCCCGCGCCTAAATTACCGAGATACGTGACTATAATTTGGATGGAATTGGAATTGGAATACAAAATTTAAGCCAAGGGCCAAGGGCTGGGGCCTATGAGGTCATTCAGCGCTGAAAATAGTGTTGAAAACAATTTTGTTAGGAGAGGGTGGAAAGTAAGATGGAAGAAAGAGAATATGAACGCAGACACAGTAAAAGGAATGTTAGCAATTGTTGATAGGGGTCGAAGGGACGCTGCAAGGAATCTCTAGTAATGCATACAGTGAACCGCGTGAGGTGCACTGACGGCACTATTCCACTAAGGTATTAACTTTGATGAAGTTGTACCTGATACGCTTTGCGTAAGTATTACCGCACATTAGGGAGGAAGTTATACGGTTATTATAACAATTTTTCTAAGCCTCCGCCACTTACCTGTAAACCACTCTAAGCGGAGAACGGAATAGCACCATGATGGGGGAATGAAATCTGGAGCTCTCCCCCCCTGGAAAGAAAAAGGGAATTGATAAATATACCAAACTCTAAAAAAAAAAATTACGCAAAACACATTTCAAATTTTCATACATCTCGAGTTCAGTTCTACAGTATCTTGGTTAAGACATTTCCATCTGAGGAATTGTTCCAGTAATATTCTATGGTTAAAAATGACAATTCTGTCGCAGCATAAGCGTATAATCCTGATAATAAATAGAAGAGTAAAATGCAGAGTTTTGGCCAAAGCCCAAGCATGGGACCTATGAGGTCATTCAGCGCTGAAACGGCAACTGATATTGGAAAGGTTTGAAAGGCGTAACAGGAGGAAAACCTCAAAGCAGTTGCACTATGAAACAATTATTAGGAGAGGGCGGAAAGTAACAAGGAAGAAAGAGAATAAGAACGGAGGTACAGTAAAAGGAATGAAAGGGGCTGCAGCTAGGGGCCGAAGGAAGGGGACGCTGCGAAGAAGCTCAAGTAATGCCTACAGTGCACCGCGTGAGGCGACTACCGGCACCACCCCCCCCCCTACGGAAATCATTTGTTTAATGGCCACCCATTCACCAGTATACTAAATCCGCTCATTTACTCTCGTCTCCCAGACTCAAATGAAGGTTTATTGTTGAGATCCATCCACGAATCCGACATCGAACTTCTTTTGGAGGGACAGTTTTTTTTTTTTTTTTTTTTTTTTACTTCCGGGGGCCAGCATTCTTCTTGATCGGTCAATGATTGCGGTGACATCAAAGAAAACAATCTGCCGAACACAGTCCCCGATTTTTTTTTTTTTTTTTTTTATCCCTTTCAGCTTTTCTCTTGTAGCAGACGGTGGTGATTCCAGGAGGTCCTATCATCAGAGAGAGAGAGAGAGAGAGAGAGAGAGAGAGAGAGAGAGAGAGAGAGAGAGAGAGAGAGAGAGGAAGGAGGTTTCTAGAAGTCTTATCAAGCAAGAAAGAGGTATAGACTCCAGTGGGTCTTTTATGTGAGAGAGAGAGAGAGAGAGAGAGAGAGAGAGAGAGAGAGAGAGAGAGAGAGAGAGAGAGAGAGTGGTTCTAGGGCGGTCTGTTAAAGAGAGAGAGAGAGAGAGAGAGAGAGAGAGAGAGAGAGAGGGGGGGGGGGAAGGAGGTTTCTAGTAGTCCTACCAAGCAAAAAAGATAGAGACACGCCAATGGGTCTTTTATGTAAAAGAGAGAGAGAGAGAGAGAGAGAGAGAGAGAGAGAGAGAGAGAGAGAGAGAGAGAGAGATACACATAGATTGTTCTAGGACGGTCTATTGATATGGAGGCTTCTAGAAGTCTTACAAAGCAAGAGAGAGAGAGAGAGAGAGAGAGAGAGAGAGAGAGAGAGATCAGTTTCCCAAGAACGAGTATTAAAAACTGGGGTCTGCGCGAATGGAATATAAAACGTAAGCCAAAGGCCATTTGCTGGGACCAATGAGGTTATTCAGCGCTGAAAGGGAAGCTGACAGTACGAAGGTTCTAAAGGTGTAACAGGAGGCAAACCTCGCAGCTGCACTATGAAACAACTGTTAGGAGAAGGTGGAAAGTCAGATGGGAGAGTTAGAATATATACGGAGGTACAGTAAAAGGAATGAAAGGGGTTGCAGCTAGGGGCCGAAGAGACGCTGCAAAGAACCTGAAGTAATGCCTACAGTGCACCTCACACATTATCCCCTTGCGGAAGGGTTGTGGGAATATAGTCTACAGTCCACTGTAGAATATTTCAATTGCATCAACAACCCGACCACAGGAGTTAAAAATATTATATTATAAAAATCCTCTCATATTTACCATAGCGTAATGAATTAAATTTCCCGTAGACTACAAAATTAATTAAATCCTGCATAATGGTAGGGGAGATAAAATCTCACGTTAAACGAAACCTAATATTCCTATACAATAAAGGAAAGTATTTTTCTTAGACTACAGAATTCTACACAATCGCTTTAGTCTTCAATCTACAGAACTCATATCTCATTATAACGAGACCTTTCAATATTTCCTGCAAAATAACGTAAGTATTCTCCTTAGGCTACAGAATTCGTCAGCTCCTACATAATCGCTCCGCTCTCCAATCAACAGAACTCAATCTTCCCATATTTCAACAAAACCCTGGAATACTTCCCATTAAATAACGTAAGGTATTCTCCTTGGACTACAGAATTCGTCAGATTCTACATAATCTCTCCGTTCTTCAAACTACAGAACCCATGTTCCCATATTATAACGAAACCCACATACACGTCCGCACAAAATCACCTAAAGTATTCTCCTCAGACAAGAGAATTCAGCAATTTCTACATAACTGCTTCACCGTTGTAACGGAACCTTTGAATATTTTTCTTAACATAACGAAGAATATTTTCCTTAGACTACAAAATTCATCCGATCCTAGATAATATCTCTATTCTTTAAACAACAGAACCAATATTCGCAAATTATAACGGAATCTTTGAATATTTCCCATAAAAGAACGAAGGATATTCTCCTTAGACTACAGATTCAACAGGCCCTACATAATCGCTCTACTCTTCAATCTACAGAACTCATATTTCCTTATAACGAAACCTTTGAATATTTCCCATAAAAGAACGAAGGATATTCTCCTTAGACTACAGATTCAACAGGCCCTACATAATCGCTCTACTCTTCAATCTACAGAACTCATATTTCCTTATAACGAAACCTTTGAATATTTCCCATAAAATAACGAAGGATATTCTCCTTAGACTGCGGGATTCATCAGGTCCTACATAATCGCTCTACTCTTCAATCTACAGAGCTCATATTTCCTTATAACGAAACCTTTGAATATTTCCCAAAAAAAACCAAGGATATTCTCCATAGACAACAAAATTCATCAGATCCTACATAATCGTTCCACTCTTCAAAGTACAGAACTCACAAAATCCCACGTCATAAGGAAACGCTCTAACATGTCCCACAAAATGATGAAAAGTATTTAGCCCAAGACTGAAGGACCCATCCAATCCGGCATGACAAAACCTCCGGATTTTTCCATCCCGAAGCGAAAAAGTCTTCTCCCTCAAGCCAGTGTCTTTCTCAGCATTGACCAAACACTCCTGAATGCCCCATTGGCTTCCCTGCGAGGCGACTCCTCGGTGGAAATCGGAAACAGAGGACACTCCATGGCAATAGTCTCTGATGGAATCTTTTTTCAAGTGAATTCGACAAATGCACAGAACAGAGATCTCATTTTTCACCTCCCCCCAACACCCCGCCTCCTATGTTTACGTTTAATTGAAGGTCTTTCTTTCAGATTTTAGATGTTTTATTCAATTTTTTTTTTTATTCTCTCCCTCTCTCTGACAGTCGAGGTGTCATTTCAACGACCTTCTTCTTCTTCTCCTTCTTCTTCTTCTTCTTCTTCTTCTTCTTCTTCTTCTTCTTCTTCTTCTTCTTCTTCTTCTTCTTCTTCTTCTCGAGCTATTCCTTGGTCAATTGAGCATCATGAAAAGACATGAGAGCAAAGGACCTAAAATGAAAAATCGAACTCCTGATTTTTCTTGTCACCCTTTTTCTTACATTTCTGAGACAGACAGACAGACAGAGAGAGCCAGAGAAAGAGAAAGAGAGAGAGAAAGAGAAAAGTGGGGTGGGGAGGAATTGTCTCGGCGGAGTTTTCCCGCGAATTTCTTCACAGGTTCCGAGTGACCTCCCACGGGCGTTCCTCGGGGACACGCAGGAGGACCTTCCGTCTTTTCAAAGGCGTCTCCTTGTGGACTCTTTGACGGTGGACTTTGAGCCGCTAATGGCCCGTCCTTAAAGGAATCGTGAGGTGGTCCTCTCCGTCCACACACTGCCGGGTCGGGAGGCATATGCGAAATGAAGGATGACAGGAGAGCCGAGTCCTTTGACGGCGACGGCGCCCCCTGGAATGCGCGACGAAAGGAACACAGGTTTTTGGGACTGTGAATGGAGGGGCCCGACCGTTCTGCAAGGAGACGTCTTCGGGTCGTGTTGTTTCGAGGGCGCCTTTGCCACCCATATACGCCCATGTTCTTTCCAGGTCCTCTCGTGTCATGGAAAAGGATTTAAATAATATATAAATGTTTTAAACTAACATTCAATTCTGGGTCCTATTATATCATGGAAAAGGAGTTAAATAATAAATGTAATTTAACATTTCTTTCCAGTCCTCTTGTGTCATGGAAAACGATTTAAATAATAAATATCTTAACTTAAAATTTCTTTCCAGTCCTCTTGAGTCATGGAAAAAGATTTAAATAATAAATGTCATAATTTGAAATTTCTTTCCAAGTCCTCTTGTGTCATGGAAAAAGATTTAAATAATAAATGTCATAATTTGAAATTTCTTTCCAAGTCCTCTTGTGTCATAGAAAAAATTTTTAAAAATATATGTCATAAACTAATATTTCTTTACATGTCCTCTTGTGCCATGGAAAAAGATTTAAACAATAAGTGTCATAAACAAACATTTCTTTATATGTCCTCTTGTGTCATGGAAAAAGATTCAAATAATAAATGTCATAATTTAAAATTTCTTTCCAAGTCCTCTTGTAACATGGAAACAGATTTAAACAATAAATGTCATAAACTCATATTTCTTTCCATGTCCTCTTATGCCATGGAAAAGTTATTTAAATATAAATAAACATTTCTGTCCTGGTCACTCTGACAAACACATATACGCCCATGTACTATTCAGGTCTCTTCTGTCATGTGGGCGTTTTGTATAATAATTGTATGAAAATGTAAAGGCAAGCAACTGTACTGAATTTATGAACCAGTCTTGTAAATATCAAGCTTGTGCAACAAATAACTGAGCAGTTTTGCAAAAAAAATTCTCCTCTTTTTTTAATAATGAGAACACGGAGAGGCTATAATAATAATAATAATAATAATAATAATAATAATAATAATAATAATAATAATAATAATAATAATTGTCATTAAAAATGGTATAATATGCACAATTTAACTGCTGTATGGAATTTTAGACTTTACAGACGCCTAAATACGATTGCGCTTTTAAAATAATCACATTATTTTATTTTCAATTGATAGCACTTACGTCATGACTCTCAAGAATTTAAACAAAATAACATCGCCAGAGGAAACACATTCAACAACAGGGTACTTAGACAATCCAATAGCATATACAGGTACCAAAAACATAAATGAATAATAGTAATAATAATAATTATAATAATAATAATAATAATAAACAGGTAAAAAATGCGCCAAAGTTTCTTCGACGTATAATCAAGGCCACCGAAAATAGATCTATCTTTCGGTGGTCTCGGTATAATGCTGTAAGCGCCGCGGCCTATGAAACTTTAATCACGGCCCGGTGGTGGCCTATCCTATATCGCTGCCAGAAGCACGATTATGGCTAACTTTAACCTTAAATAAAATAAGAACTACTGAGGCTAGATGGCTGCAATTTGGTATGTTTCATGATTGGAAGAAGTGCGGACAGACTAAAGTACGGACGGACAAAGCCGGCACAATAGTTTTCTTTTACAGAACACTAAAAGAGAGACGTAGTCATAATTTTTCTCTAGCACATCCAGAAATTCTTAATGAAGAAAGAAAATCAAGATTGTGGCTTGGAGGGAAGTTACAGACAGGTTTTAAACAAGAAAATATATGACAGAACATACTAAACTTACTGTCATCTCTGAGGAAAATGTTACAAACTTTACTCTTACGAGAGCATCTACAAGATTCTTCTGAAGATATAATGTTATAGAAGTGATATAGAAGATTCTACCATGGCGTTGGATATTTTGTAAAATTTTTCACTGCAACTTATATATATATATATATATATATATATATATATATATATATATATATATATATATATATATATATATATTTAATTTCGTTGGAAAAATAGTGTTCTCTATACCAAATACATTGAAAACTATTTTTTTTCATCTCAGTTAAAAACATTTATTTCCGTTTAAGCTCACTGAAAAAAAGTCTTCTAAATGCTACAGAAATTTAAATTGTTTTTATGCAAAAAAAAAAGAGGAATTAATGAAAATAAAAGAAAATATATACTTTTATACTGTTATGGAATAGAACTTAAAATGGGATTCAGATAGTGTTTCTTATAACATTCGTACGAGGAAAAAATGACGAAAAGCGAGGAGCGGCACAACATGAAGATAAAAAAAAATAAAAAAAACTAGCAAGGAGCGGAACAACACGAAGATAAAAAAGTAAAAAACTAGCAAGGAGCGGAACAACACGAAGATAAAAAAAAATTAAAAAGCTAGCAAGGAGCGGAACAACACGAAGATAAAAAAAAATTAAAAAGCTAGCAAGGAGCGGAACAACACGAAGATAAAAAAAAATTAAAAAGCTAGCAAAGAGCGGAACAACACGAAGATAAAAAAAGGAAAACTAGCAAGGAGCGGAACAACACGAAGATAAAAAAGTAAAAAACTAGCAAGGAGCGGAACAACATGAAGACAAAAAAAAAACTAGCAAGGAGCGGAACAACATAATTAAAAAAAACTAGCAAGGAGCGGAACAACATAAAGATAAAAAAAACTAGCAAGGAGCGGAACAACATAAAGATAAAAAAAAACTAGCAAGGAGCGGAACAACATAAAGATAAAAAAAAACTAGCAAGGAGCGGAACAACATAAAGATAAAAAAAAACTAGCAAGGAGCGGAACACCATGGGGATAAAAAAGAAAAACTAGCAATGAGCAGAACAACATGAATAAAAATAATCTAGCAGGGAGCGGAACAACATGAAGATACAAAAAATAAAAACTAGCAAGGAGTGGAACAACAAGAATATCAAAAGGGGAAAAAAAAGAAAAAACTAGCAGGGAGCGGCACAACACGAAGATCAAAAAATAAATAAAAAAAACTAGCAAGGAGCGGAACAATATGAAGTCCAAAAGTAATAAAAAAAAAAAAAAAAACAACCAGCAAATCAGAATATCAACATTCAATATTTTCAGCGAAAGGACAGCCAGCCATCGAACTGACTCCTCGTCCTCCTCCGAACAACGTGACCTGAAACCGCAGGAATAAGAAATGTCTTAATAAAATATTTCCAGCGGATTACGACAACTTTCTCTCTCTCTAGACATTCTACATTCGCCCTAAAACCATTCGCTGACCAATCAAGGGACAAGGGACAAGCACTCCACGGTTGCTTGCAACCAATCAGAAACGCCTCTTTTTTTTTCTATTAAATTTATATACATACCGTTCGCTTGGGGCTTGAGGGTGGGGGGTGGGGGTGGGATGAGGGGGGGTTCCATCCATGCAGGCCGGGTCTCGTGAAATATAAAGCGGCTACTTTCCCGCTTTTCGAAAGGTTACGTAAATTGGAAAGGTTTTGTGTGTGTGTGTGTGTGTGTGTGTGTGTGTGTGTGTGTGTGTGTGTGTGTGTGTGTGTGTGTGTGTGTGTGGAAAACGATGACCAGCGAGAGAAAATTATTGTCTGTTTGTTCGACTCATTCGAAAGTTTGTGAATGATAGATTATTCTAAATTCTCGGCATTTAGATACACACACAGACACACACACACACACACACACACACACACACACACATATATATATATATATATATATATATATATATATATATATATATATATATATATATATATATATATATGATTATAATCGCTTTTGTACGTGATTCATTTATCACACATTACCACATTATTTCTCACGTGTGGTAATGTGATGTAATTTATATATATATATATATATATATATATATATATATATATGTATATATATATATATATATATATATATATATATGAATGTGTGTGTGTGCGCGCGCTCAAAGCAATCAAACTAAAAAAAAGGTATAGAAATTAAAAATGTGAGCCCGCAGGCCACTACGATTCCAAAGCGATAATCTTCGTAACACACCCCCCCTTCTCTCTCTCTCTCTCTCTCTCTCTCTCTCTCTCTCTCTCTCTCTCTCTCTCTCTCTCTCTATTTTTTTCCAGTCAAAACACCCGTTAAAATAACACACACACACACACACATCACCATTATCTTCATCATCACCACGTACTCGACGACCATACACCACCGTTTTGAGTGATGGCACCACTGTTTTGGGAGACTGCCATTCCTGCCCATCATCAGGGCTGACATGTCGGCGGCATCGAGTTCGAGCCTTCAATTTTACCGGTCGGAATTGACGCCTTTGCTGGTGGCGCTGTGATGCTATGGGTCCCTCTGGTGGTAACGCGGAGCAATTGTGTATTGTCAAGAAGGTTATTCATTCTCTTGCGAGGGAGGAGCTAATGTGTTGTAAAGTGTGTACACCACACCGTCTCCCACAGGGGTTAAAATAATAATAATAATAATAATAATAATAATAATAATAATAATAATAATAATAATAATAATAATAATGTGTGTGCAACATCCACAACCGGGGTTATAATAATAATAATAATAATAATAATAATAATAATAATAATAATAATAATAATGTGTGTACCACCATCCACCACCGGGGTTATTATAATAATAATAATAATAATAATAATAATAATAATAATAATAATAATAATAATAATAATAATAATAATGTGCTATAAGTTTGTACAACCATCCACCACCGGGGTTACAATAATAATAATAATAATAATAATAATAATAATAATAATAATAATAATAATAATAATAATAACAATAACAATAATAATAATAATGGAATTTAGGCCAAAGGCCAAACGCTGGGACCTTTGAGATCATTCATCTCTGAAACGGAAACTGACAGTTTAAGGGTTTGAAAGGTGTAACAGGAGGAAAACCTCAAAGCAGTTGCACTATGAATCAATTGTTAGGAGAGGGTGGAAAGTAAGATGGAAGAAAGAGAATATGAATGGAGGTGCAGTAAAAGAAATGAAAGGGGTTGCAATTAGGGGCCGAAGGGACGCTGTAAAGAACCTTAATGCCTACAATGAACCATGCGAGGCGCACTGACGGCACTACCCCCCTACAGGAGGGTTAAGATTGTAAAAACTTCAGTCTCTTGTCAGAATAGGCTAAATTCTTACCAGAGACGTTACCACTTCTATATTCGTTTGGCCACTGCATTTAAATATAAATCAAGTGGTTCCGTATTGGTAGAATCTGATAAGAAATATACAGTATAAACAAACTTTGATAAGGAATGTCTGTCCTATCTTGATTGAAACTGTCAAAGGAATGCATGTTTTACATTAGCAGAATCTGATAAGAGAATAAAATAAAAAAAATATCTAAATGAATAAGACTGAAAATAAATGACAATGAAGAGATAAAAATAAAAAAAAAATAAAAAACATGGGAACATTATCTTTTGGGCGCTTTTCGACTTGAGGTGGAACCTCAATCCGTCCCTCATTTTTGACAACATTCCATAATCTACGATAACCTACATTTGCCCTCGATAATGTAACGCTCGTTCATCATGCAAATAATAAACAGTATCTATAAAGCGATCTAGAAAAACGACTGAATCGCCCAGATATAATGAATATATACGGAGATATAATGAATCTACGTGGAGATACAATGAATGTACTTGAAGATATAATGAATCTATTTGGAGGTAGAATGAATCTATTTGGAGGTATAATGAGTCTACTTTGTATACAATGAATCTACTTGGAGATAAAAGGAATCTATTTAGAGATGTAATGCATCTACTTGGAGATACAATAAATCTATTTGGATACAATGAATCTAATTGGAGATACAATGAATCTACTTCCAGATAAAATTAATCTACTTGAAGCTATAACGAATCTATTTGGAGGTATAATGAATTTATTTAGAGATGTAATGAATCTGTTCGGAGACATAATGAATCTAATTGGAGATATAATGAATGTACTTGGAGATATAATGAATTTATTTGGCGATATAATGAACCTACTTGGAGATATAATGAATCTATTTGGAGATATAATTAAGCTATTTTGAGGTATAATGAAGCTATGTGGAGAGATAATGAAGCTATGTGGAGATATAATGAATTAGTAGACAATTAATCCACTTGGAGATATAATGAATCCATTCGAGGAGATATACTGAAAAGCGCATTATGAGGGTTGGTCCAACTGCCATCGCGTCTCTACAGGATAATGTACAACCGAAACTTTCCGGACAAAATGAAGCAAAACTTTCTTTTTGCCCAAATAAATGTAAATTGACTTATTTATGACATTCTATTATATGATCTAGAAGAAAGGAAACAATACTGGTTTATTTATGATACGATTCTATTATAGTTTTTTTTTTACTTAAGATGTTTTACTATTTACGAAATCATGCTATTTTGTTCTGAGTTTCGCTTGACGAATTATACCGACGACAGACTCTTTAATATATTATTTTGATTCGTTGGTCCCGCAGTCGCCTTATTTATTCGCCCTTTTTAATGCTTATCCATTCGTTGCTAAATATTTTTTTTTATTTTTCGCATTCACATTTCGTCAGCATCTCCATTCCTTCGTATTTAATTCATCCACGACTGAATTAAAAAATACTTTAATGAAAAGCTTAGACATTTTTTTTTTATGTTCTGTAAATTTATTTTCCCGTTTGTCGTAAAATTTCATTTTCTCATGACAACATTTCTTGACAGTTTCCTTCAAGATATTTCAAGATATTTACAAAAATTGTCAATTTTCTTTTCTATATTTACGAAATCTTAATGTAGTATGAATAGAAATAAATAGTACCGGAGTTAATTTCAACATTTAATTTTTTTAAATTCTATTCTTTTTCATTTCTGACTCTCGCAAAATAAATAAAGCGGGGACTGCACTTAGTGATTTTAGATGTTTAATTTCAACATTCACTTAAAAAAAAATTGTTCATTCTTATTCCTATGAGAGACTTATCTGATGAAAACATGAATGAATTTAACTGACCACACACAAAAAATTTTTCTTTGAAAACGGACACCGAAATAAAAGAATATTTCTCCATTTAACTGGTCATTTGCAAACGACACCAGCGCAGTTATGATAAATAATTCATGCTACATGAAAATTACGAATATATATCACCGCCAGATATCTTCTCGGACGTAATATGCCATTCGTATATGACCGGCACTGACTCGGGACCGCCTTTTACAAGAGAGACGGAGAATGATTCCTGCCTAAAATCAAGTGGTTCCAAGATTTATCTACACTTCAGATGACAAAAGATTGAATGTATGAATTTCGGAAAGTGGGGTTGGTGGGGGGTTGAGGGGGGGTTGGAAGGGGGTTGTGGCTTGGTTGGGGGAGAGGGGGGAGGGGGTGAGGGTGAAAGGATTGAGGTAGTGCTTATGAATTTCTGCTCCATCATTTCGGGCTGAACCAAAGGGCGGAGTCCATCTTATGAGGATCATTACATCTTCGAAGTTCAGGTCAGCCACCCCTACCCACGAACGAGCCTTAACCCCCTCCCCCCCCCCTCCTCTTCTCCTCCCTCCCCCCTTAAACCAACCGTTGTCTCCCCCCACCCCCAATCCCCTTCCCTCTGCTTGACACTCCTTGTCGTGGACACGCTCTTACACCCAACATTTATACACCCAACACCCACAAAAGAAGGGCTGTGACAACGTAACGTCACCCATGTTCTTTCACCCGTCTCTCTCTCGCTCTCTCTCTCTCTCTCTCTCTCTCTCTCTTCTATCTACATTTGGATTTAAAAAACAAAACACAAATATCTCTCTCTCTCTCTCTCTCTCTCTCTATGTGTCTTATATCCACACTTGGATTTAAAAAACAAAACACAAATCATTCTCTCTCTCTCTCTCTCTCTCTCTCTCTCTCTCTCTCTCTCTCTCTCTCTCTCTCTCTCTCTCTCTCTCTTCTATCCACACTTGGATTTAAAAAACAAAACGCAAATCATTCTCTCTCTCTCTCTCTCTCTCTCTCTCTCTCTTCTATCAACACAAACATTTCCTCTACATTACGACTTAATGAATAACATCTCTGCCATTCACCCTGTTCATGTATAAACTAAAAGTCTAAAGTTTTCATTATAAAAACAATATTAAATAAATCACTAAGCCTAAAAAGACTATATAGTCTACAGATTCCACAAACTTGCAATCACTGACGGCAAATGCCCCCCAGCCTACAGTTTCCAAAATAATAATAATAATAATAATAATAATAATAATAATAATAATAATAATAAATAAATAAATAAATAGAGCACCAAAACTAACAAGACTATTAGTCTGTAGTTTCCACAAACTTTCAATCATTGACCGCAACTGTTCAAGGTAAGTCTCCATTCTTTTGGGGAAAGCTGTGTGTACCCTAATGGGCATATTTTATCCAGAAGACAGAGAACGCCCGGTGCCCCTCGAGAAAGTGTATTGGCATCTGGAACTGACGTCAATTTGAGGTCACTGATTTATAGAGTCCTGCTGTTTTTGTTCTTCATGGAACACCTTGCTTCAAAATGTCTGCATATTTATAGCTCCCTGAGCGTGGAGTTTCCATTATTAATCTGATTTTTAGTTTTCTGTAAAAGAAAACTGTTGAGATGGTTTTTTCTCTGTCCGTCCGCCCTCAGATCTTAAAGACTACTGAGGCTAGAGGGCTGCAAATTGATATGTTGGTCATCCACCCTCCAATCATCAAGCATAGGTTAAAGTTAGCCATGATCGTGCGTCTGGCACCGCTATAGGTGCCAACAACACAGAACCCCACCGGGCCATGGCTGAGAGTTTCATACAGCAATACACGCTGTACAGAAAACTCGACTGAGCCGAAGAAACTTCGGCGCATTTTTTACTTGTTTATTTTTATTTTGAGGCAGAAATCTGCTCTGAAAAACGTTTAAAACTTCGAAGAAAATTACTTAAAGTTTGGAAATAAAACATTAGCACGATCAGGGAACGAAAGTTTCAAAGCGCCACCTATGATACTGCATAACCACCCTCCCTCCTTTACCTACCCCGCCATACACGCACTAAAACAAGTTTCAATTATTACTCTGATTTTTATTCTTATTCTGCTCCGGCAATCTACTTTGAATAGCATCCACAACTCCGAAAAAATACTGCTTTCAGACTGGAAATACAACATTACCACGACGGGGAAATGAAAGTTTCACAGGGCCACCTATGTTACTGCACAGCCAAAAACACACCCCCCCTCCCCCACTTTTCCCTCCCCCAACATACACATACTAATGCATGAAGCCATACACTTTCGAACAGCATATATCTCGCCATTCTATTGCTACCGAGTCAGGATAGTTCCATTTCTCAAATAGTTTCGGTCTATTATTTTTATTATTATTATTAATTATTATTATTATTATTATTATTATTATTATTATTATTATTATTATTATTATTCAGATGATGAACCTTATTCATATGGAACAAGCCCACCACAGGGGCCACTGACTTGAAATTCAAGCTTCCAAAGAATGTTAAGGTGTTCATTCGAAAGTAGTAACAAAAGGTAAAGAGAAATACAGAAAGAAGAGATAAATTATTAAAAAACAGATAAATTAACAAAATAATAAATAAATAAAAATTTAAGTAAAATATTAAAATACAAGCTGAATTATTTTAGGGCAGTTATGCATTGCATCTTCGCTTGAGCTTCCGAAGTTCCAATGGCAAGACATCATCTATAAAGCAAAATATTATTTCAGTAATGCAAAATATAATCTCTATCTGTGAAACGGTAAACATTAGCCTTTACTGATGAAACCCGAGAATGATACTCCCTGAACGCATATATATAAGCATAAACATGGCGAAAATAATAACTTCAGCAATTCTAAAATGTAGAGTACTCGATTGTATAACTGTTGTAGATAATGCTTGACATTCATGTAATACTGAATGCTATTTCATATATAGAGAATTTTGTCTCTTCATTTTAATTACCTAATTTTAAAAGTCAGTATTATTTCCAATGAATGTATGAATGTAAATTACGTCACAACATCACATCAACAATTTTTTTAAAAGCCTTTACTTTATCTTAATATTTCATTATTCATTTTAAAGAATATATGTTATGTAACGACATAACACCAACAATTGTTTTAAAACCTTTTACTTTATCTTAAAATTTAGCAATCATTTTATCGAATATATGTTACGTCACTACATAAAATCAACAATTTTTAAGAAATCTTTTAATTTTATAGCCTTCACATTTTTTCACATATCAGATGCTTACATACAATACAATTCTCCGACTGCAACTCTGAACAGAACAGGACAGATTACGGAATTTAGGCCAAAGGCCAAGTGCTGGGACCTAAGAGGTCATTCAGCGCTGAAAGGGAAATTGACAGTAAAAAGGTTTGAAAGGTGTAACAGGAGGAAAACCTCGCAGTTGCACTATGAATCAACTGTTAGGGGAGGAAGGAACTTAAAGTTAAGTATATTTTAGTTTAACCAGACCACTGAGCTGATTAACAGCTCTCCTAGGGCTGGCCCGAAGGAGTAGACTTATTTAACGTGGCTAAGAACTTAAGATGGAAGAAAGAGAATATGATCGGAGGTACAGTAAAAGGAATGAAAGGGGTTCCAGCTAAGGGCCGAAGGGACGCTGCAAAGAACCTTCAGTAATGCGTACAGTGCACCGCGTGAGGTGCACTGACGGCACTATCCCCCTACGGGGTAACTGCAACTCCGGCCCTCTTTACTCATAAGGCAAATTTTTCGACAAAGGAAGCACCGGAGCATTCACTTATATAAACAAGTAAAAAATGCAATTGAGTTTTCTGTACAGGGTATAATCAAGGCCACCGAACACAGATCTATCTTTCGGTGGTCTCGGTATAATGCTGTATGAGCCGCGGCCCATGAAACTTTAACCAAGGCATGGTGGTGGCCTATCCTATATCGTTGCCAGAAGCACGATTATGACCTAAATCTAACCTCAAATAAAAAAAAAAAAACTACTGAGGCTAGAGGGCTGCAATTTGGTATGTTTGATGATTGGAGGGTGGATGATCAACATAACAATTTGCAACCTTCTAGCAGCTAGCTTCAGCAATTTTTAAGATCTGAGGCCGGACAGAAAAAGTGCGGACGGACAAAGCCGGCACAATAGTTTTCTTTCGCATAAAACTAAAATATTACTTTCTGCTGAAGATTCTACGAATCAAGTTAAATTTTGGCAAGAGTATTTACCCAGACCTCAAACTTTAACCTTGCCTACCTGACCTTTCCTTTTTAGGGGAGGAAGGAGCTTTAGAAATTCGGGAATGGGTGGGGGGTGTTAAGGGTTGTCTGGGAGTACAATGGCCCAGGGGTGGGGTGGTGAGGGCTTGAGTTAGGGCGGCTGTGCTTTCACGCTGTGGGTTTTGATGACACCGATAGCTAATGGTCCTTGTTTGCTGTGGTACGTCGGGTGAGACTAAGGTATATTTGTTTCCTTGAAGGAGTCACGCGGTTATATACATACCAAAGTAACATTACAAATTGGTTTATGAATATGAAATATTGTTCAATGTCACTATTTATTGGTTGTACATATTAATATAAGAATGGACTCACTGACCATGATTCCAACGGTGAATTAAATATATTCAGTTCGTAATTTTTAGAGAAAAGTTATCTTTTTAATGTATCTATCCTTATTATTCCCTTTCACTGAATCGTATAAAACGAGAGCTACACTGCAAAAAATGGAATCACATTGGTGTAAAATACCCTAGATGAATAATTACGTGCGTACACACACACACATATATATATATGTGTATACATACATACATACATATATATATACACATATATACTGTATATATTATATATATAATGTATATATTCATATATATACATATGATATATATAGATATATATGTAATATATATTTTATATATATACACAAATGTATATATGCACATATGTATACACACACACACACACACACACATATATATATATATATATATATATATATATATATATATATATATATATATATATATATATATATATATATATATATATAATATATATAATTTCTTTCAATCTAGTCAGCACCTAGCGTTCATAACATTAGTTCCTTTAGTCTTTTTGTAATTCTATGTAATCAGTGTATCATATCTTAAAATTACTTCTTTACTAGCAAAAACAATGCTTCTTTACAGGTTAATGAAGCCCCCCCCCTTCCTCTTCCGTCCCCTTCTCTCTCTCTCTCTCTCTCTCTCTCTCTCTCTCTCTCTCTCTCTCTCTCTCTCTCTCTCTCTCTCTCTCTCGCCGATCCCATCACCAGAAATCATTATTTGAAATCATTATTTACGGAGACCTGGCTGGCAGCTACCCTCTGTGAAATTAATAACTCAATTCTGTACCACTCTGCCACACGCCAGTTCCCCGGATTGAGGCTATTTCCACTACGAACACTTCACCTGCCTAATTCCAAACTGTTTTTAATCGGAGCTGAAGAGACAAACTTCGGAGTGTTATCATCATTCAGACGATGAACCCTATTCGTATGGAACAAGCCCACCACAGAGGCGACTGACTTGAAATTCAAGCTTCTGAAGAATCCGGTGTTCATTTGAAAGAAGTAACAGATGGTAATAGGAAATGCAGAAAGAAGAGATCTGTTTATTAGAAAAGGAAAAAAAACAATTAACCAATTCATAAATGAAAGGATAAAAATGAAAGTAAGTTATAAAATACAAAGAGAATTGCTTTTGGGTTGGGTGTAATATATCTACTTGTATAAGGGACAGAGTTAGAAGCTGAGTTTTTGAAAGTAATCTTCTGCATTCTATTCCAGAGGGAGTCATGATCATACCTTATCTTGTGAAAAATGTCTTTAAACTGAATTTACTTTCGTCTTTCAAGAGCAAAGAATCAAAATCGAGTTTTCTGGACTGTTTCAAGCAATAGAATCTAATCAGCTGTTAGGTGCACAAAGATAAATACATCGGGTCTCGTAGGCTTTTCAAGGTCTGATCACTTCAAGCATGAAGAAAGTGAAAAGTGGTCTAATTGTTTCTTCGAACCCAGAAAAAATAAATCACTTTTTTTTAGAGGCCAAAGAAGATGACTCGGGTCCTATTATCTGTTTCAAGATGCCCCACTTATTCCGGCCCCCCCCCCCCGGCCAAAAGACTTTAAAAATCACCCTCTAGACTTTGGAACTGTTATTTTAGAAGTCTATCACTTTCCGAGCACTATCTCCATGGCGGTACACACCTTCATCACAAAAACACCTGTCAAAATTTCCTTTTTTTTTTTTTTTTTTTTTTACACTCGCCGGAGCAATCACAAGTCGACGCCCGCCCACCCGCCCACCCACCCACCCACGCGAGCAGCGCCTGCGCCATCGCCACCACCTTCAAGCTCAACATTACATCACGCGCCCGCACGCACGCAAGTAAGTCGGTACGCGAGCCATCGAAGGATAATATAATTCATTTGTTGGCCTTTATCACACTCCCTCATTTTCGAAAAGGCGTCTCTCCGTTCTCTTTGGAGATACAATGAATCTGTTTGGAGATGTAATGAAGCTACTTAGAGATATACTGAAATATGGAGATATGATGAATCTACTTGGAGATATAATTAAATATGGAGATATAATGAATCTATATGGAGACATAATGAATCTAATTGGAGATATAATGAACCTAACTGGAGATATAATGAATCTATTTGGATACAATGATTTACTTGAAGATAAAATTAATCTCTTTGGAGATAGAATGAATCTAGGAGATATAATGAATCCATTTCCAGATAAAATGAATCTATATGGAGACATAATGAATCCACTTGGAGATATATTGAAATACTCGGAGATAATGAATCTATCTGCAGAATTATTGAATCTACTGCATTTTGAGATAATACTTGTGGAGATATAATGAAATGCGCATTATGGGGGTATAAGTCCAACTGTCATTGCGTCTCTAGGTGCCAATCGTCATAACTTTTTTAAGCAGCTTAGTTCATCCCAGCTTAGTTCATCCAATTATTTTTTAATTCCTAATGATCTTTTTTCCTAAGTCGTTCAAGATCTGCATATGAAAGGAATTTGTGTAGAGGGGGGGGGGGAGATTTGCAAACCTTACATGCATTTATGCATGAATGCATAAAGGAAGAATGCAAGACACAACTTCTATGCATTGACGTTGGTGCTAATATTTAATATCAGGAGTAATATTCTTTTTGGTTAGAAAAAAATGTGAAAAGTGCTCGATATTACAAATGGTTTCGTGACCTTTCCTATCCTTCGTTTATCGAATCGAATTGAATATAGAATTTGGGCCAAAGGCCAAGCACTGGGACCTATGAAGTCATTCAGCGTTGAAACGGAAACTGACAGTAAAAGGCTTGGAAGGTGGAACAGAAGGAAAACCTCGCAGTTCCACTATGAATCTATTGTTAGGAGAGGGTGGAAAGTAAGCTGGAAGAAAGAGAATATGAAAGGAGGTACAATAAAAGAAATGAAAGGAGTTGCAGCCAGGGGCCGAAAGGACGCTGCAAGAACCTTAAGTAATGCCTAAAGTGCACCGCATGAGGTGCACTGACGGTACTACACCCCTAAGGAGTCCTTCTTTATAAAAATTAATATTTCTATTGTATTCTAACTAGTGTTTGATTATGAACTTAATCTAACTATACTATTAATACTTGCATATTTTTTTTTGTAACTATACAGTACTTCATTATTAGTGGAGGTACAAGTCTGTAGACGGACGCTTTGATGGGGCTTGCAACCCCATTCCTAAAGGTCTTTTTAGGATGACTGCGACCCAACTCAGTCGACTAACATTCAGGGGTGGCTCTAGAAAGTGATAGATTTTTGGTTTTAGTCAGGTGTTTTGGGATGAGAGAGAGAGAGAGAGAGAGAGAGAGAGAGAGAGAGAGAGAGAGAGAGAGAGAGAGAGAGAGAGAGAGAGAGAGAGAGATTTTAAAATGTAAACAATATTTCGTGCAGTGAATCATACAAGTCTGAAATCTGACAATAAATTTAGGACGAGAGAGAGAGAGAGGGAGAGAAATTTAAATTGAATAAGAGTTTAAAGTAACATAATTTTTCCAAGTTAATGATTTACTACAGAAACAATTTTAGTCGAATTAGAGCTTAAAATAAAAAAATTTTCCAAGTAATGATTTACTAGAGAAACAGTTAATGTAAATAAATCAAAATTCGCTGGCATATCATTTAGTTATATAACTAAACAAAAATTGAAAAAAAAAAAAATTATTCATACCGAAAATGAATAATGGATAATGAATAACTGATACCATAAACTCATTTAAATAACTTTTACTGTCAGATAATTATTATTATTTTTTTTAAATCTTGATACTCAACTCGCATATACCGCCATCTGTCGGCCAAAACTTGCGAACTGCCTCCCTTCAGAAAAGGCGGCCAAATACCAATATACACTTCCTAAATAAACACGTATAAATGGCGAGCGTTGAGTTTGGCCCCAGTTGCAATCTTTGAAGTTTCGCTAACCATACAACCATTGCTGTTCGACACACACAAACACACACACACACATACACACACACTGAAAAACTCACCTGTCGGAGCACCCATCAAGGCGCGGGCCAAGGAGAGAGAGAGAGAGAGAGAGAGAGAGAGAGAGAGAGAGGGGTCCAAAATAAACAACACAGTTGCGAGGACATGAAACCTACTGCCAAATGGACCTTCCTGCCTCATTATTGTGGTTAGGTGCCGACTCTCATCATCCGTATTCGAAGTTGCGACGCTCTGTGTACGCGCGAGGAGTATTGGCAGAAGGGCATCTAGACTCATTTGGGAGGCTGTAGGGGGAGAGAAATGGTTGTAGGGAGAGTGGCAGGGTTGTAGGGAGAGTTGAAGGGTTGTAAGGAGAGTGGGAGGGTTGTAAGGAGAGTGGGAGGGTTGTAAGGAGGTTGGAAGGGTTGTAAGGAGAGTTGAAGGGTTGTATGGAGAGTGGAAGGGTTGTAGGGAGAGTGGAAGGATTGTAAGGAGAGTTGAAGGGTTGTTAGGAGAGTTAAAGGGTTGTAGGGAGAGTTGAAGGGTTGTAAGGAGAGTGGAAGGGTTGTAGGGAGAGTGGAAGGGTTGTAGGGATAGTTGAAGGGTTGTAAGGAGAGTTGAAGGGTTGTTGAGAGAGTGGAAAGGTTGTAGGGAGTGGAAGGGTTGTTGAGAGAGTGGAAGGGTTGCAAGGAGAGTTGAAGGGTTGTATGGAGAGTGGAAGGGTTGTACGGAGAGTTGAAGGGTTGTATGGAGAGAGGGATGGTTAACTGATTATGCATAAAATCTGTTAACTAACAGTGTGTCTTTTCATACATAATTCAGCGAGGAAATTATATATCCTACAGTGGGGGAAAATGGGGAAGAAATCTGTTCTACAGTGGGGAAAAATCTGTTCTACAGTGGGGAAAAAATCTGTTCTACAGTGGGGAAAAATCTGTCCTACGGAGGGGAAAATATCTGTTCTACAGTGGGGAAAAAAATCTGTTAACTGACAAAGTGTCAGTTTATCAACACGTCCAAATTCGGCAGCCACAACAAACAAAATATGGAACAAGGAGACTAAAAACACAAATATCTATGGAAAGAGAGAGAGAGAGAGAGAGAGAGAGAGAGAGAGAGAGAGAGAGAGAGAGAGAGAGAGAGAGAGAGAGAGAATCGTCTCCTTGAAGTCTCCACCTGACCAATAAAGCCATTGACTTGTTCACCTGTTGAGACAGGTAATTGGTTCTTTGTGAATTCTTGTGTGATGGGGACCAGCTCCGTAATTGCCCATCTTTTGGAGGGACCCCAGCAAGAGTACTCCGTGTGGAACGACTCCGAAGGGCGGAGGAGGAATTGGAGGGGACTGCGAGAGAGAGAGAGAGAGAGAGAGAGAGAGAGAGAGAGA
>JANJGK010000015.1:51460764-51468264 GCA_039081455.1 Macrobrachium rosenbergii
AAAAAGTGCGGACAGAAAAAAGTGCGGACGGACAGACAAAGTCGGGAACAATAGTTTTCTTTTACAGAAAACTAACAAGAATAAAGACAACATAAGGAATGCAAACAACAGTAACAAGAGAATGGCCAATTATAAAAGCTATTAAATAAAGAGAAAGAACGAGAGAAGTGAAAAAACAATTAAATAAAAAGAAAGAACAGGAGAAATGGATGAGAAAATACCAAAAGCATGGACAATAGCCAAACAATTAAAGAAAAATGACCACAAAAGAAGCGTATAAGAGAATACCAAAGCAAGGAAAATTGCAAAAACCAATTAAATTAAAATGAACAGGAGATAACAGTCCAGACAATAACACGAGGAAAGGAATCCCTAAAAACCAATTAAATGGAAGGGGGATAGAGAGAGAGAGAGAGAGAGAGAGAGAGAGAGACTTGTTAACCACAGACTTTGCAAGCCTTCGATTCGAAGGAAAGTGCTAAAGGAAATCCCTAAAAACCAATTAATGATGAGAGAGAGAGAGATGAGAGAGAGAGAGAGAGAGAGAGGAGAGAGAGAGAGAGAGAGAGAGAGAGAGAGAGAGAGAGACTTGTTCACCAAAGACTTTGCAAGCCTACGAAGAAAGTGCTAAAGGGAATCCCTAAAAACCAATTAGATGAAAGGAGAGAGAGAGAGACGAGAGAGAGAGAGAGAGAGAGAGAGAGAGAGAGAGAGAGAGAGAGAGAGGGACTTGTTCACCAAAGACATAATAATAAATCAAAGTTCTAAAGGATCTCCTTGTAGGATCCCCCCCCCCCCCTCTCTCTCTCTCTCTCTCTCTCTCTCTCTCTCTCCTCTCTCTCTCTCTCTCTCTCTCCTTCGAGACCCCCAGGAGTACAGGATACCCAATGGGAGACTCCAGCTGGCAGTACAGGTCCACCAATTAGGCACACTGTTGGGGGGCCCTTCTATCTTCTGGCCCCAGGGGGAGCCACGCCCCCCAAAGCCAGGGAGAAAGACAGAGAGAAACTGGTAAAGAATTTATCATCATCTTGACCAACTCGACACGTTTACAGTTATCATCATTACCATCTCATCACAATCATCATCATTAACTTCGACCCTTTTCTTCAGAATTTTTGTTATGCAATGAATGAGACTCGTACTGTTCTGCTGTTCTTCATCTCTCTAAAGAACAAGACTGTTCTTCATAGTCTTTGTTACGTAGCAACTGAGAGTTATTGTTCATGAGATTTTCTTTACGTTCAATATTTTTCTCCTTTTGGCAATTTTTTCCCATCTTTTATTCCCCCATTCCGTATGTCCTCTACCTATCCTACTTTTTATTCCCCCATTCCTTCTTCCCCTTTATCTATCCTTCTCTTTATTCCCCATTCCTTCTTCCCTCTACCTATCCTACCTTTTATTCCCCCCATTCCTTCTTCCCTCTATCTATCATACATTTTATTCCCCCATTCCTTCTCTCCTCTATCTATCCTACCTTCTTTATTTCCCCATTCCTTCTTCTTCTTCCCTCTATCTATCTTATCTTTTATTCCCCCATTCCTTCCACCCTCTATCTATCATACCTTTTATTCTCCCATTCCTTCTTCCCTCTATCTATCCTACCTTTTATTTCCCCATTCCTTCTTCTTCTTCCCTCTATCTATCCTACCTTTTATTCCCCCATTCCTTCTCTCCTCTATCTATCACCTACCTTTTATTCCCCCCATTCCCTTCCTCCCTCTTTCTATCCTACCTTTTATTCCCCTATTCCTTCTTCCCTCTATCTTACCTTAACTTTTATTACTCCATTCCTCCTTTCCTCTATCTATCCTACCTTTTATTTACCCATTCCTTCTTCCCTCGTCTATCTAATCTATCGATCTATCTATCTATCCTTATAAATTTTCAGACATTAATAAACAAAAACAAGAACGGTCCGAATGTCAGATGCTGAAGTGATTGAATATCATTAATTTCTAATGTATATGAATTAGTTCCTCGCACGAGAAATGCGTTGCTTATGCGATCATTTTACTGTGACCGGGAAGAGAGAGAGAGAGAGAGAGAGAGAGAGAGAGAGAGAGAGAGAGAGAGAGAGATAATGATGAACATTGTAATTAAAGGATCGAATTAGCTGACACTGTAAATGAGAAAATCATATATGTATCTCTCTCTCTCTCTCTCTTCTCTTTCTCTCTCTCTCTCTCTCTCTCTCTCTCCTCTCTCTCTCTCTCTCTATATATATATATATATATATATATATATATATATATATATATATATATATAATATATATATATATATATATATATATATATGTATATGTATATATAGAAACTCGTTTCACTCCCAACCATTAGAGAAAAAAGAATAATTCTTGGAAGAATAAAAGTAATAAAAAACTTCCCAACCGATTTTGTAAGTCTGCGCTCACCATGGTACCTTTTGTTTACATCTCTCTTGCACAGATACAACACGAAAGGTTAACTGACGACCAGGTGACAGGTCACAATGAGGCCCGGCAGTCAACAAAGAGAAGGAGTGAGGGTACAGAACCACATCACACGAATCTGGTCAGAAATATTTTACTGTAGAAAAATAAAATTTTTTTCTGTACTTTTCGACTGACGAAGAAAACATATTCAGAATACAGTTTCATTTGGTAATGGGGTAATCTCTCTTTGATGATGTGAGCAATAAATCAACTATAAATAAATAAAATTACCTAATTAATTAACATGGAAAATGATGTGCCACCTGACTTCGTCAAGAGTAAGTAAACCGTTCCCCTAATAACAACGAATGAGGAGGCAAGGTGACTCGATAGGCTTCCAAAGATTTGGGTCCTACTCTAAACTTACTCTCAACTCCTTTCTCATATCGCAGGGGAAATGAGTCAGGACTCCCGGTCTCGTAAATGCATAATTGATGACGCTAATATAACTGTAAGGCAACGTTGCTGCGCCACATCACAGAGAATAGTCAGGTGTTAGGTATGCAAATCAGCACCGTATCAGCTGCAGGCCAGTATACCACCACCACCGCCGCCACTACCAGCGCTGCTGTTGTGCTGCTGTTCCTTCTGCTGTTCCTGCTGCTTCAGATGATCAATGGAGGGCCAGGTAATAGGATATGATCACCACCATCACCACCACTACCATCTCCAACGCTTTCTCCACCGCCAATGCAAACGATAAGAATCGCCAACAATGTGTGGAAACAATAATGTTGACAGCTGAAGATACTGATTGCTGTCGCTGCTGTTCCTGCTGTTTCTGCTGTTCTGCGGCTTCAGCTGATCACTGGAGGCCCAGGCAATACGAAGAAATTATCACCAACATCTCCAACACTTCCCCCCACCACCACTAATACGGAGGATAAGCTTCGCCAACAATATGTGCAAAAAATGACAATACTGACATACACACAAAATACACTAGTGTACTGATACCGTTAAAAGGTTGGTAATATAAGAGAGGATCGAGGCAGGAAGTCCAGACACCCTAGGGACAGTATATGCCATCAAGTAGCTCCAACCAGGTTACCTTCATTTTGCATATTTTCACAGAAGCCAGAAGTGAGAGAGGCTTGACCCGGGTTGGACGACGGTATGTCTAAACTTACAGTGTATTACCCATAAAACAATACAGTATATACATGGTAAAATATCTATAATAATAATATCCAAGTGGATCTTCCTTGTTTGTCCTCCCCTGGGTGACACTAGGGGAGACATGACACAGCCACCCACTCCATACAAACCTGTTTGTCTGCCCGGGTGGGGGCGGAGTAGGTAGGGGAACGGGAGGGTAGGGGAGACATCCACCCTCTTCTTGCAAACCTGTTTGTCCGCCCCGGGTGGGGGTGGGGTCGGTAGGGGATCGGGAGGGTTGGGAAGACCGCAGCACCGAGTTCCATTGCGTGTAGCGCGCACAAAAAGCAAGTATATATGTAACACATACATACATTATGTAAAATATATTTATATGTATATATATATATATATATATATATATATATATATATATATATATATTGTAATTTCAGACATTATTAATGTTGCACCTAAACTCTCTATTTCCCCAATCATACAGAACTGAACCCATTATTGTCTTCATGTTGAACGTAGTATAAAACATACTTCCGAGAAAACTTATTACATGTAAAGTTGTATTTACAAAAGAAAATAAACCCATTATAAAAAAGTTACGTTTAAATGTGAAAGTATTATTACATTCAAGCTGATAAACGTGACAGTTAAAAATTCATAAACGAGCATATTTTGCCGTTTTGTCTAAACTTTCGCATTTATTAGCAAGTACATTCTTATGCCACCCCTCTCTCTCTCTCTCTCTCTCTCTCTCTCTCTCTCTCTCTCTCTCTCTCTCTCTCTCTCTCTCTCTCTCTCTCTCTCTCTCTCCTTGTTCTTGTAATTTCTTCTTCGTCAAAATGTCTGACATAGTTTTATGCCAGAAATGGATCTACTTATCATTAAGTCTACTACCCTAATTCTATTGTTCTCCTTCCATTTTAATACATTTCTATCTATTTATTATTTTTTTTCTTTTTTAATAAGAGGGATCTCTTCTTTATTTATTTCCCTTTACCTCCTCTTACTTCTTCCTAGTGAACACCATATTCTTTGGAAGCTTGAATTTCAAGTCAATGGTCCCTTTGGTGGGCTTGTTCCATATGAATAGGGTTCAACTTCTGAATAATAATAATAATAATAATAATAATAATAATAATAATAATAATAATAATAATAATAATAACATTCTTGTTAGAACAATTCCATAAACTCTGACCTTTCCACCTGATAACTGATTCAACCACCTGTTCTTGGGATAAGTGATATCTTATCCAATGAACATAATATCCTTATGTCTTTTTCACTGACCGCTATCTCCGTCTAATTAATAGTTCATTATATTCTCTCTGATCAAAAAAAGAGAAATAAGTGTAAAGTATAAAGTGACGTATTCATGTAAGTGTTACTATCTAACTTTACAGGAATAGAAGCCCTAAGGTATATTCAAAAAACGAGAAATAAGTGTAAAGTGACATATAGGCCTACATCTAAGTGTTACTATCTAACTTCATAGGAGTAGGACCCCTAAGATATATAAAAAACGCGAGAAATAAGTGTAGTGTTAAGCAACATATTCATCTCAGTGTTACTATCTAACGTCACAGGAGTAGGACCCCTAAGGTATATCAGAAAAAATGAGAAATAAGTGTAAAGTTTAAAGCGACATATTCATCTAAGTGTTATTATCTAACTTCATAGGAGTAGGACCCCTAAGGTATATCAGAAAAAATGAGAAATAAGTGTAAAGTTTAAAGTGACATATTCATCTAAGTGTTACTATCTAACTTCATACGAGTATGAGACCCAAGGTATATTAAAAAAAGAGAAATAAGTGTAAAGTGTAAAGTGACATATACACCCAAGTGTTACTATATAGCTTCACAAAAATAGGACCCCTAAGGTATTAAAAAAAAAAGAGAGAGAAATAAGTGTAAAGTGTAAAGTGACATATACACCCAAGTGTTTCTATCTAACTTCATAGCAGTCCTAAGATACATTCTCAAGTTATTTCAAACCAAAAGGTTTGCTTACCTTCCCACTAAAGGACCCCTTCTCTAACGACCTGTCGGTCTATAAATCCTTCGTCAGCTGGAGCTTGGGAAAGTCAACTACGGTTCCTTTGGGAATACGGAGTGTCTGACGAAGGGCTTGCTGCTTACTGTGTCTGTGTCTGTGTCTGTGTCTGTATGTCCGTCACACTGCCTTGTTTGTTCTAGCTTCTGGTATTCATGGCTGAGTTGGTCTGGAAAGTAAAAAATAAAAAAATTAGTAAAAAATGCGCCGAAGTTTCTTCGGCTCAATCGAGTCTTCTGTACAGCGTATAATCAAGGCCACCGAAAATAGATCTATCTTTCGGTGGTCTCGGTATGATGCTGTATGAGCCGCGGCCCATGAAACTTTAACCACGGCCAGGTGGTGGCCTATCCTATATCGCTGCCAGAAGCACGATTATTGCTAACTTTAACCTTAAATAAAATAAAAATTACTAAGGCTAGAGGACTGCAATTTGGTATGTTTGATGACTGGAGGGTGGATGATCAACATATCAATTTGCAGCCCAATAGCCTCAGTAGTTTTTAAGGTCTGAGGCCACACAAGCCGGCACAATAGTTTTCTTTTACAGAAAACTAAAAATGAGAATAAATCAAAAACTAATAAAATAACTTAAAAGACCCCTTTGCACAATAAACAATCTTAATATTATCAATAAAAAGTATACCCTCATTTTCATCACAGCTTTATCAGCGCGACACTCTAAATTAGCCTCGAGATCATCTCGATGTTAAAATGACGACTCATTTAACTCTAATTATCCTGTTTACATCTTATCGGTCCGGAAAATCTCACGAGGGCGAACGCCGCAGCCCAGTCATTCATCCTGCGTCCATTAACCGAAGGAGCCTGCCCGAATTTGGGGCTCCTTAACACCAAGGTCCCTTCAGATATACTCTGAGAGTATATCTGAATTATTATTATTAATATTATTATTATTATTATTATTATTATTATTATTCAGAAGATGAACCCTATTCATATGGAACAAGCCCACCACAGGGGCCACTGACTTGAAATTCATGCTTCCAAAGAATATTATTATTATTATTATTATTATTATTATTATTATTATTATTACTATTATTATTATTATTATTATTATTATTATTATTCAGAAGATGAACCCAATTCACATGGAACAAGCCCACCAAAGGGGCCAATGACTTGAAATTCAGGCTCCCAAAGAATATGGCGCTCATTAGGAAGTAAGAGAAGGTAGAGGAAAATACAGAGAGATCTCACTTATTAAAACGGAAAAACAAATTAATAAATAGATAAAAATGTATCAAAATGCAAGAAGAACAGAGTTATCATTAGCATTATGGCCTTCTTCCTTGCTTAACGCTAGGCTGGTGCTTTTGCAGCGCTCTGTTTTCGAGAAAACTGCATTGAACGATGGGAGAAGAACACGTCGCGTCTCCGCTGGGTCAAGGAGAAACTCCCTCGAAAGAGGAGGTGGGGTGGAGGGAGGGGGGAGGGAGGGAGGGGGGGGGAAGGCGATGAGAAGGAGACGCCGAGGACGAGAAGAGGAACAAGAAAAGGAGAGAGGAAAGGAACGGGGGAAGGAATGAGAAAAGGAACGGGGAAAGGAACAAGAAAAGGAACAAGATAAGGAACGAGGAAAGGAACGAGAAAAGGAACGGGGAAAGGAATGAGGAAAAGAACGAGAAAAGGAACGGGGAAAGGAACAAGAAGGGGAACGAGAAAGGGAACGAGGAAAGGAACGAGAAAGGGAACGGGGAAAGGAACATGAAAAGGAACGGGGAAAGGAACAAGAAAAGAAAAAAGGAATGAGAAAAGGAACGGGAAAGGAGTGAGAAAAGGAATGAGAAAAGGAACGGGAAAGGAGTGAGAAAAGGAATGAGAAA
>JANJGK010000015.1:51473264-51480764 GCA_039081455.1 Macrobrachium rosenbergii
TGTGTGTTTGTGTATGTTATGTATATAGCCTCATATATACATAAATATATATATATATACGTGTATATATATGTATAAATAGCCTATATATATATATATATATATAATATATATATATATATATATATATATATATATATATATATTATATATATATGTATGTATATATATATATACATACATATATAATATATATATATATATATATATATATATAATATATATATATAAATAGTCCATCAACCGTCTGTCCGTCAGCAATATTTCCAAACGTCCCTCCGCAGTGGCGTTGTGTTTTCATAACAAACCTCAACGAAAACATACTGCTGCGCAAGAGACATCATTCTCTTGTGTTTTATTTCACGACAAAATGTCGTGTACATCCGCTTTTCCTCTTCCTGTTTCATCACTAGGCTAATAGACCACAAAAACAGAAGTTATCGGGACACCCTCGTGTTATTTAAAAATCCTCCGGTGTATTTCCAAACATCCGCATTTGTCAATGTTTACTCTGATCTAATGTGAAATATCAGCCAATTTCTGCGATCAGCACTTGTCTTTTGTTTTTTTCTACAGACAATCAAATCAAATGTAGCTTCGTGTACTGTCCTTCCTGTGTTTTCTCCTCCACACGCAAGCGGGGTGTTATACGCACACATATACATACATACATTCATGCACATATATGTGTACGTATATATGTTTGCCCATGCGCATGTGTATGTATACTAACGCACGGCAAAGTACTTGCACACTCCCGCATTAAGCCCCCAAACTCATTACAAATTAGACTAATCAAAAAACTATATAAATAAAAGAAAAAAACATTTACTCGCCAAAACCTTATCAACACCAAACCATCCGCTCAAACGAGCAGACGGAGAAGCAAAAAAAATATCATTTACTTTTTACTTTTTAACGTCCTGTTAGACCCAACGGTTAGACCAACGAGGGACATAACACAACCTGTTGTTCTCTGAGTGTAATACGAGATAACCCCACACACAGAGATCTCTGCCCCAGCGAGGTCATTTGTACGTCGTATTCAAATTCATTAGTTAACTTCCATCTAAATGACCCCCGTGACAATGAGAACCAACGGTTGTAGGCCGAGTGAGCAGTTTGTATAACACTGGGGTGAACGAGGCGAGAGAAATTGTTTTTTTTTTTTTTTTCATCTCCTTAAACATTTTTATAGTTGGGATTTTTCTTTCAATTCATGAAATATACCCGGATAACGTTTATGTCGACTGAAGTTAGGTTCCTGTATTTTGATTTTAAATAGTAATGTTTAAGTTTATTCACGGTAATTACAGCTGTATCCGGTTAATGTGAAATGAAATTAGCCTTCTGTAATTTCATATAGTCTAGTAAATGATATATATATATATATATATATATATATATATATATATATATATATATATATATAGGATTAACAGGTCTGCTATTGGAATTATAAGCACCGCAAATACCTTTCGTTGTAGACTAGACCAAAGTGGTACTAAATATAACTGTTATAAAAATCATAAGCAACACAAACACCTAGGAATACCCACGGAAAAAAAATATTCATTAACAAAGTATCCCCTACAACAGAAGTGGGAAGGGTCAAATAATTCCTCTGTAGAGATGGGAGTTCCTCTTGGCACTGTACAAAACCCGTTACATTGTTCAAAATGCAACTCGCTTATTTTTCTTAGCTTTTCTAGAAGTTTGCCAAGGGCGGGTCTCTGATCTGCAGCCTTCAATCTGCTCAAATATGACCAAGTCGATCAAAACATGTTTAAAGTAAACCGTTACCAGGTTATTGTGACGGTAAACGGTTGTGTCACCCCACCCCCAAGCCTGTTGACAACAACATCGGTCTATTCGGTCTATAATTCTGAGCTTGCTGCAATGGGCATCTATGATAGTATTCTTTACCGTGTTTTCATTCCTCAATGTTCATAATCTATTATGATATATTAACTCTGATTATCTGTATTAACTGGGTCATTCGAATCATTTGAAGATGGAATGCCGATCGCTGTCAGTTGACTGACCTTCAAGTAGCCTACATGATCCATACCTTGGGTTCACCAATATCCAAAGGTATTCTTTGGATATTGGGGTTCACAAGGTCTCTCCGCTTCTTTTTCTCATTAAACGAACTTTGATCGCCATGTTCTCAGCCAGGGTCGAACCCAGTACCTGCGACTTATCGCGCTAATTGCCCAGGTGCAAGAATTATGAATAAAATATGGCTACTTCAGCGAAAAGGCATCAATCTGCTGTGACATAATGCATTCTCTGACGTCACGGGTTGTCAATACACTTGGCCAAACCACTTTATTTTTGGTGACTATCGGTGAGTCTCCTTTATCATATACGAAGAATGAATTACAATGTGTACATATTAAAAAGGGTGTATGAAATTCAAACTAAGTAGGCCTAAGCAAATAACGGGTGCTACCCGAAATTGTGCTAGGCATAGGTCTATCAGGATTATTCCTGAGGTTTATAAGCTCTGTATGTGACTGGGATGAAATTTGGGTGATGGTGATGATGTAGATTGTATTTTGTAAAGCAAGGAAAATACACTTTTGTAAGTAAAATCACTCTCAAACTTCAAAATCATATCTAACTTTGCAACCTATAAGTAAAACGATGCCAATTAACCGAGAGCAACAAAAGCAGCGAATATAATGTAAAAATTCTCTAAATCATTTGTAGGGAGCCGAAAAACCCACGAAGTTGCGGGACGAGGTAAGGATGATCCTGAGCCTTCTCTCTCTCTCTCTCTCTCTCTCTCTCTCTCTCTCTCTCTCTCTCATCATTTCGAAATTCTTTAGCGCGATTCGTTGTCCGAGACTTAGTAGGCCTATATCGAAATGCATTAAACCAAATGCTGAGATCAAGGTAGCAATAACGTAGTTACAGCGGTTGAAAAGTATTACCATAGTAATATAATGCATTTAAGTAACACTACTGAAGTCAGACCACGCCTTAAAACCCAATAACTACCTTTTAAAAGTCAGTAATAAAAAACTGCCTTATCTTCCAAGAGCCGACTGACAGGTTGCCGGGAGACGTGTAACCCCTCTGAGAGGGCTGCGCTCTAGAAAGTAGTTCTAGTACAATTCGTTATTATTAGCTGTTTAAATGAAGTGACATCAACGCCCTTGGCGGTGGAATACTTTCTTTTGTTTGCCGGTGTGTTTAAGTTAATGCTTAGTGCTAGGCCTAGGTGAATTTTTGGAACCTTCATAGGCCTATTTCGTCCTCGGGAATTTGTATACAATTTAGTTTAAGCAAAATAAAAGTGACCAATTCTAACCAGGTTAGACGTGTGCAAGCTGTGAGGACCATCTACTATGTACTTAGCCTAAAACAGGTACGTGTTTTTAGTGTCATTTTCTTTTCTTTTTACTTTTCCATGTGATCTTGACAGTCCGGAAAAAATGCCGATTTTAATTAGACAATGGAATTCTTCCTACGGGTTTTTATGTGACTCTGAAATGTCGATTTTAATTATACAATGGAATTCTTCCTACGGGTTTTTATGTGATTTTGACGAACTTGGTGTGAATTTGATATTATTTGAATTACAAACAGACCCATGGTTTAACAATAATGGCGAGCCGAAGTGGAAAATGATAGGCTAGCTTTAGGGTCAGGGCAGGTGAAGGGGAGGTACGTACAGAGAGGCTTTAAGGGGTGGCACTAGTGTCTTTCCTGTGCTTTGTCTTTCCCAAATCTCTACTCGTCTGCAGCTTCTAAAGTGCAGAAAATTGCACACATTAGGCCTATATCTGCTGGTTGTGTTCTGCTTAATGGCGGATCAAAGATATATTTCAACACGGATGCATCCTAACCTAACCTACCCTACCCTAGGGCACTGAGCCCTGAGGTAGATGGTGGCAAGGCTTCATCCTTCCCCTGCAGTATTCCCCTCTTCTGGTGCCCACAGGAGCCAAGTTGACACTGTCATGTACTAAACTCTCAAGGACTGTATGAAGGATATGTTTATCCTAACTCCATTCCCCTTTCATCATTATACTGTATCATCTACATATGGAATTTCTGTAATTTTCCTGTTGGTATCATGTCTAACCCTGAACAGACATCTGAACCCTATTTCCATCGAAAGCATTTTCCTCTGCTACATACTTCATCTCGAAATCCTCCATGGTTTTATCCCCGTAGGGATGGGTATTGCTGTCAGTGCACCACATGCAGTTCATTGTAGGTATTGCTTAAGGTTCTTTGCAGCGTCCCTTCGGCCCATAGTTCCAACCCCTTTCGCTGTACCTCTGTTCATGTTCTCTTACTTCCATCTTACTTTTCGCCCTCTCCTACCTATTGATTCATAGTGCAACTGTGAGGTTTTCCTCCCGTCACACCTTTGAAACCTTTCACTATCAATTTCCGTTTCAGCGATGAATGACCTCATAGGTCCCAGTGCTTGGCCTTGGGCCAGAATTCTATATTCCATTCCATTCCATAGTTTGATCATGCCCTCTAATCCTCTGCCTTCCTCTTGACCTTCTGCCTCTAATAGATTTCACCGAAGCCCTCTTTACTCTTCCTTCCTCACTTATCCTTATCACAAGCCCAAACCATCTCAGTCTCGACTCTTTTAATACCAGTTATCTTGACTACCCCTGCACTTCTAATTAATTCATTTTGCAACCGTACAGGCAGCAAGATCCCAAAATTCATCTAAGCTTCCTCTTTTCTGTTCTCTCCTTCTTAATGCCCATGTTTCTGAACCATACATTATCACTGGTCTGATTAATTTACAATAAATCTTTATTTTTAGTTTATTTAGCATTCTCTTGTCACAAACTACCTCAACCACCTCCCTCCATTTCCCCCAAACTGCTTTTATCCTGCTTTCAACCTCAGTTTCACACCCCTTTCCTGGCTTAATACAGATTGTAAGTACTTGCAATTCCCTAACTGTTTTAAACCTAGGCATCCTCTATGATAACTAACCTATCTCCTCGCTGCTTGCTGGCCACCATAATCTCACTTTTATTCACATTTACCACATCTGACCCTCAGTATTCTACTTAAAGCTATATTCTCAAATCTCAAAATCTTCTAAGTTTCATTGTCAATGTCCACATAACAACACATTTTTTATATTTACTGTATGTATACACTAACACAATCACCACTGCCTCCAACACTGCATGATCATAGGGCCTCTGTGAAATTCTGCAGCTCAGTCTTACCTGAGCATTGTCTCCATAAATCTCATTCATTTTTCAGCCTCCTTTCTGCTAGTTCTCATCCTAGAAGATCTGGGTATCCTGACCCTTTTGGTGCCCAAAGGACCCCAGCCTGGCCCTGTCATGCGCTATTCCCCGGGGGTATGAGCAAAGTGCATTTCCAAACCACCTCAGCCTCCCTATCATCATCTCATCTACATATGGAACTAACAATTTCCCTTATTGTAACATTTCTCAAATATCTTACTCCTAACATCATTTACCACATTTTCAAATAAACAAAATCTTTCACATAAATAATTACAATTTCATTATCATAACATGATTCTTGTCTGTACAGCAATACTGACTTGTACTGTATAAGACTCATGGCTAATGTTACTTTTGTGTGCGTTTGCTTTCTTTTAGATGTACAAATCTTATGCAGCCCGCCCAAGGTTTGATTTGCCTTTTTATAGTCTTTCAGAAAAGTATAACTCCAGTGAAATAGAACACACTCATAATGAAATTAATATAATGGCTTGTTTCTTAAACTATAATACAGTACACAAACTTTTGCAATCCTGCTCTGCATAATTAATAGACAAAAGTCCTGTAGAAAATGCATTCAAATCTAGAATTTATTTTGCCATTGCTAAAACAATATATACCTGGTTAGCGATAGTAATTTTTTTTCTGAGCTGCTAAAATATCAGGAAATGATACAACTGAATCTACCCATATTGTATTGGTAAATACAGAATGAGCAAAATATATGGGTAAAATAATGTTTTCACCAGAGTAGTGCTTTATCCTCTTAGCATATTGGTGTTTCTTAACAATCCTTTTGTTTCTGCGATAAACCAACAATAAATTGTTAGGAAACATATAAATGCATCGGAAAAAACCCATTTTTCAACAGTAATACATCGTAACCTACTGCAAATTAACCTAACCTAGGGCGCAAGCTTGCCCTCAAACCTAACCTAACCTAACCCACACCTCTGTAAATCATAGCCCCCATAAGCGTATATTCAGCCTGATGATACTCATTCATAAATACGATATCTCGGTTATATATAATTTGCAAAGATAATGACATAAGAGAAACCTTTCTTGAAACACTATTAAGTACTATTTCATTCATAATAAATCACGAATTCGCGATGTGTGCATGACCGCAATTTAACCGTGCATGTTTTAACGTAGGCTACTCACCTGAATGATTACATGAGACGTATAAGAGGAGCTGGGATTTAGCAATCGTCCTGTTTGCTTTAAGCTGTTGATATGTTTATCTAAATGATAATAATAATCATTTTATATTCAGTGTATATCTAGGTCTTGAGGTAACAAGAAAAAAATATTTGTTCAAATTTATCTCGTTTTATGAGACCGGCAGCAGCCGTGAAATTCTCTCTTTTAACGGTATTTGCGTTATTTTAACGACTTTTTTGGACACTGGAGACCATAAGAACTTAAATTTGTCTCATTTCATATTTCAGCCATGGCTATTTCAAACCAAACACCGCTTAGTATATTGTCTTAGTTCGCAAAATAAGTTATTCGTACCGCACACTCACTAAATACACACTGACGACGATTGTTTACTTATGACGTCACGGCGTGAATGACGGCTGTTGCATTGTGGGTATATTTACATTAAGTCTTTTCTCTATAGTTTGTGCCCAGAAAGATCAAAGCAGTTCGTCCCACAGATCCCCTTAGTATTCGAAGATGGAATTTTCAATAAGAAGTTCGACGACTTAAAGGATAACCACACTATCTGGCGGAGGTAGGTGGGATCGTTCGTTTTCGCTCGTTTATGTTTTCTTCGTTAAATTCGTCGAAATGTAACCAAGCTGTACGAACGAAAGCCTGATAAAAGACGACCGAATAACGATTATGTTGTGTGAATAACCTCTTTGATTTCCGCGTAAATATATAATTTAATGTACGGATTACGTGGTACATATGTTCAAGATCTAGAGATATGTTTAGGAACGTACGTAATGATTATATTTCTCTGCGCGTTTCGTGTGATGATGACGATGATGGTTATCATATTATTGGAGGTGGAATTATTTACACTACTGTTTAATTTTTATTTACGCGCCATTATCTCTCTTTCTCTGTTGTTTTAAGACGCAACAGTTGTTGAATGTGGCTACATGAAAATACGTATGGGAAAGTGACAAAATCCAATAAAAAATTATAAGAAGTTTGTTAGCAAAACAATTGCATTTAGGGGATTGCCTGCATTAAAGTATGACGTTAAGCCGTTCGAACGGGACTGTGTATG